>CAHIKZ030000330.1:457500-542500 GCA_903632075.3 Acanthosepion pharaonis
TCTATGTGGAGAAAAATGGATTTTCCAGCAGGACAATGCTGCAATCCACAACGCTCTCCAGATCGAAACACCAATCGAAAATGTTTGGAGATGGATGGCAAAGGATGTTTATAAACATGGATCGCAATTTGAAACTGTGGATGCTCTCCGTGCTGCAGTTTATGCATCCTGGGCGAGCATCCCAAGCACCCTCATGCACAAGTTAATAATGAGTATGCCAAAGCTAATTTTCGAAGTAATTCGCAAAAATGGAGGATATTTAATATGAGAATTAAAATGTCGTTGTTACTTATTTGTTCAGTGTTTGCTCTTTTTATTTACATGGTCTTATCTTTATGACCAACCCCAAAAAATCCCTTTTTTCAATGTTTGTATAAATTAATCAATAAAAGCTTAAAATGATCACTTGTTTGTTGATAAACTACATTTTCTAAATGTTTCGCAAATATATTTTGATAGAAGTAGCAGTATATTTTTTAACCCTTTTGATCTGGTCTTAAAAATTTTGGCCAGCAGTGTATATAGAAATATATTATACACACACACACACGGACGCACACACACATAAACACACACACACACACACACACACACGGATGCACACACACACACATATATATATATGTGTGTGTATAATATATATATATATATATATATATATATATATATATGTGTGTGTGTGTGTGTGTGTCATAGCGGACAATGAGCTCAACACTCAGAGGTGACAGTCTGTTTCATGCTTAAACACAATCTTTAGGTCATGTTGATTGCGTTTCAGCATCAGACTGTTGCCACGAGGTGTTAACTTCAATGGCTGCTTCAAAATTTGCATCCATTCTATTTCTGATATCGAACACTTTAATCCATATATATATATATAGCATATCTTAAATCTAGATTTTATCATATATATATATATATATATATATATATATATATATATATATATATATATATATATAACCTGTAAGAAAATGTACTCCATGGTTGTCAGCAGAAGAGATGCATCAAGTTATGTGCTACGTATTGGGGATGTCAAATTCAAGCTGCTATAAAAAAATTAACTGACTCAGTATACGATGCGAAGTCAGTAAAAGTGACATTCGAACCCATGAAATAAGCAAATTATTTGAATTGGAAAATAATATTAGAAAGGAAGAAAATACTGATGGGCTGCCATGTAAAATCTGTCCTCCTATATAGTTCCAAATCCTTTCACACGAACGCAGGTGAACCCCGCTCCAAGGCTCTACACTGACTTCTACATGTTTCTGATCTTCATCAGTTATCATTTTGATGCCATCAGTTCCAAACTAGGCATTTATGCAGATGACATTGACTCCTGTCTCAATATCATATCAACCAGAATTGATAAAGTAAACGTGAACGCTGCTCTTGAAAAGGACAGCCAATCAGTGGTTAACTGAAGCAGGAAATGGCTTGTAAATTTTAACAGCTTTCATTTAACTACCATAGTGAAACTTTTCTGCATACCATCAGCATGACTGATGCTAGACTCCTGGAGAGCGTCTCAATGCGCCGTCTTGGTCTCACGTTTTTAACTGACTTGACGTGGAACGACTACATTGAATCAATAGCTGCATCTACTGCAAGCAAATTTGGTTCAATGTGTCGGGCCAGAAGGATTTTCTTGTCTGGATCCATCTTGCACGTTTATAAATCTACCATTCGTCTGTGCATGGAAGACTGTTGCCATATCTGGATCTGGTGTTCCTGCTATTCAGAGAAAGAGAGAGAAAGAAAAAGAGAGACACATCTTAAAAGGAATCGTTCTTCATGGTGTGAAATTCGTATTTTCCGTTACTCTCTCTCGCTCTCTGTCTCTCACACACACAAACAAACAAAGTGGCTTACGGACGCAACACGTTGAAACAGTGCTTCCCGTACGATCACCAAAAATGTCAGGCCTGGTCAGTTTTTAGATGGGTGACTGGAATTGAATACCAAGTACTGTAAGCTTAGACGTGCGGATGGTGTAATGGATAATGGCTCGGTATTGAAAATCGGAGTGCTGAGTTCCAAATCCAGTCTGGTTCACTTACACGCAAATTACCCTGGGTAAGTCATGAATCTTCTTTCCCCCGCCCAAACTATCAAAAGACTGATAACAAATCATTCAATCAATCAATCAAATACTTCCTCCTTCCCACCTCCTTTAACAATTTCAATCCGTAATCCACGGAAATCAATGGGATTTGGATCAACAACAAAAGAATATATATGGTAAACAGAACATGTTTAAGCTTGTGGCTCAGTTCCAGGGAGGATTATAGTCTTGGAAATACTTGTAACAGCTAAGTACTGAGGTTACATCATATAAAAGGCTGAATTAGATAGATAGCTACCATTATAGTGTAATGACTCAACATATAAATCTTTGTCCCTATCAGTCAAGCCAATTAGGTGGTAGTCTAAGCGTAGACTTATATTCGTCTTAGAAGACGCACACGTATTTTTCAGTGTATTTCTTAGGAAAAAAAGTGCGTGTTGTAAGTCGGAAAACTCCCACTGTCTATAAAAGGCTTCGGTGGTATGCGAATAAATAGCCTCTGACAATAAGTCTAGCGCTAAGCTAGAGAAAGGGTGGAGAACTGTCGCCTCAATCAGCTGATTCGGGCTGATGAAGCTCAACAGTCCCGGAAGGCAGTTCATCTAGGGGAAGGAAAACCTTGATTTTAAAAATCAGTTGCTTTGCCGTCATATCCAAACACGGAAAAGGTTAAGGAAGTAAGTCCAAATATATATAAGCCAGAGTGGAGCCTCGAAGACGGTCGATTGCAGCTGAGCCGTCAGTAAATGCAATGCCCTGTATTAATTTGGAACTTGTGGGTACGGCTGAGGGTGTGGCATGTAGTCTTGAAAACGCACGGTCTCCATATATAATTGCCCAGGTTTTCACCCTGGAGAGGTCATTCCGGTTTTACCACCAATGGAGTGAATTTTGACCAAACAGGGTGCTACGTTTTTCTCGCTAGACAAACGGATGACTACAACGACTGGTCTGTGAAGTCCTTTCAATGCTTAATCTCCAAGATATCAAATTACCGACGCATTTATCGCCCCGTTTCTTACTAGTTCATCTCAAGTAGTAAAGGAAAAATAAGGACATGAAATCTTTTATTCATTCAATTTATATTGAATTGTCGGAGACGCCGGTTTCCCGAGGCTTGGCCGTCGCGAGCCTCGTTTTCATCCGGAGCGACCATTACGAAGGCGTCGAAGACAGCGGAATCACAATGGAGTCTTTTTGTCGTTGGTGGACACATCCTGTCGCAATGTTTATCGTAAACAATCAGTGAACCCTGCGAGCCAAAGAATAAAATGGAAAATTACATTCTCATCAGACGATAACTGTGTTTGCAAGAAGTAATTACGTTATTTGTATTTCACTTATATGTACATATACATATAGACACGCAGACACACAGACATACACATACACACAGATACACACACAAGCATATATATATATATATATATATATATATATATATATATATATATATTATGAAATGGAAAAAAAAGTCCGACAATTATTTTTTAAGACATTTTTTATGTTTATACGTTCTTTTTATAGATACAAATATTTAAGTAAATTCTTTGTTTATAATAACGTCTGTGGCCCGATCGGTTAAGGCACGTTAAGCTATATGACCGTTCCGTATAAGATACTGGTTCGAATCCTGGCGGAGGACGCATACTTTCTATGAAAATTTCTCCGACATTCCGGCCGGTAAATGTTATTTAATACTGTTTATTATAAGCGGAACATTTACTTAAATATTTGTATCTATAAAAAGAAAAGTATAAATATAAAAAAAATGTCTTTATATATGATAAAATGAAGAACAAATAACATGTTTCAATTGTATCATGAGAAAAAGAAGAAATTCACTTGTTTTTTGGCTTGTTAACAAACGTTAGAATAATTTATGTTATTCCAAATTCAAGGAGAGACAACGCGTACATCTAATATTCCCAAAAAAAAATAAAAAAAAATAACCAATTCAAAGCTTAATTGAAAAAGACAAAATCGTCTCTCCTTGAATTAGTTAAAAAAAGATAATATATCCCAAATTTCAACCCCCTATAGAAAACCAATTTTCTATATGAATATACTTCTTGCCCACTCGGAGAATGTTTCTCTGTAAATAAAAAAAACAAAACAAAAAAACAAAAAAAAAAAACAACAACAAAAAAAAAACACTCAAAATGTCTAACATAGGATACACCACAACCACACACGCATAGAGACTAAACTGTCACTTATCTGACCAGAGTACTACCAGAGTAATAATTAATAACGAAGATAAAGATCATAGTAACATTAGACAGCTACTCACAAACAGTACCAAAATACTAGCAAAATGAAAAATAATAACAAATTTCTGATTCTCGAAGCAATATTTATATCACTAAAACAAATAAAAACAATTATAATTTTAAAACATACATGCTCAAATGTATATAAAAAAATAGATAAAAATAAAAACAATAAATTAAAACAAAAAAGAAATAAAATAAACACACACGTTACACTTCGTCTACGAGGCAACACACTTTGCCCACGTCACTCATCATTTGTCTGTGGCTAGCCGGAAAGAAAGTGGAAACTTGGACCATATTTCTTCAAAAATGAATTTTGGACAGTTACTGATGTGATCGCCTCCTTCTCCGTGAAGCATTATCTGTAATTTGGAATATAAATTCGGACATAGTGTATGACTAACAAAAGAAAAATAAAATATCACTCCTTGTTTAATTTTAAACGTCTACGAAGCCACGTGAAAAAAAAAGTATATCGTCGCCGGTTTTATTTGTATGGATCTCTTTGAATTATATTTCTAATCAATTTGTAATGGTCCAGTGGGTAGATGGACCAATACTATTTATATTATTATACTTTCAACGTACAGGATTCAAGTAAACAACAAAAGCTCCAACAAGTATATATTGAAATAACATACAAGGACAAACATGTAATAAAATTGTATTCAGTGTATAGATTAAGGGAAAGAATTTTTCCCTTTTAATTGTATTTTGGTTTGTAATTGATTGTTCGAAGGAAGTTCTTTTTGAGAGAAAAATGTCCAGGAATCAGTATTAGAACAAGGTCTGTTTGTTAGAATAGATAACACAATTGATCAGAAATGTGTTGTGTTATAGAATGGTTCGAAATTAACAGACTCCTGCTTGATTGAGCTTGGCTAAGTCATGGAGAGAAGTGTGATTTTATATTACAAAATTCTGTGTCTGTGTGTGCGTTTGAAATGTTATGAGTAAGATCGTGAACTCGTTTGGACAGACGAAACTTACTGGATCCTACTGACGACTTGTGAAAAAGTCGCCTCTTTTAAAGAAAAAGATTAGGCTACCACGGAAAAGGGTTAATCTTGCACTAAAATATGTGATTGGTTAAAAATTAACCAATCGCTACATTCGTACTAACAAAACAGGCAAGCAAGCTCAAAACCGATGGATTCAAAGAAATGACTGCGATGGCTAAATTGTCTTATAGAAAAGTAGTATTGATTTATTAGCCAATCGCAGACGAATAAAATGTGGGCGTTGAAAAACATAGCAATCGCTACAAATTCATTTACCGATTTCTTTTCTTTTTATTTTTTGATTTTATTTTATTTTTATTTTTATTTTATTTTTTATTTGTACTGATTTCTTTTTTCTTTAAATTTATTTCTTTTTTCTTTTTTAATTGAAGTGAATTTAGTCTGCCTCGTTTTTGAAAACTTTGAATATTAATTCTTTGATTTTTTTTCTGGTTTAGACGTGGGGTGTATGTTGGCACTTAAACTAATTTGAAACTTTATAATTCAGTTTCAGCTACGAGAGCCACGCACATTGCTCAGGGACTTCTTGTATATTGCTTGTCTGTCTTTTTGTTTTTTGTTGTTTGTTTCTTTGCATGTCTCTCTCTCTCTCTCTGTGTGTGTGTGTGTGTGTGTGTAATAGGAATAGATAGGCTTTCCTATCGCCAGGTCAATACTCTTCCCCCTACTCTTGAACAGGATTATTCGTAATTTGGAAAAGTCGATCAATAAAATTAATCGACACAAAATGTCAGTTGTCCTTAATAACATTTTACTTAACGTACATTTGCTGCCTAAACACACACACACACACACACACACATATATATATATATATATATATATATATATATATATATATTTACACACACACACACAAACACACACACACATATATATATATATATATATATATATATATATATATATATATATATATCGATTATGGATAGGAATCCGATAAAATGATAAGAAAAAGAAGTTTCGAAGACAGTGGGGCTGACACAAAACAATTTTAACCTGCTCTCTTTTTAGCTGAACTCAAAGCTTTTCTTCAGTGATTCTTACGACAAATGGAGTCAAGATGGTTAAACGTCTTATATAAAAATCTGAAAAAAAGAAACTCAATTAATTTAGTGTTTTGGGGGTATTTTATACAGTTTGTGCAATGGACAATTACCCCAGGCTGATACGATTTGAACAATTTTGGTATTACACCCGGTGTGTATATATATATATATATATATATATATATATATATATATATATATATATATATATATGTGTGTGTGTGTGTGTGTGTGTGTGTGTGTGTGTGTGTGTGTTTGTTTGTTTGTAAATATTCGCAGATGGAGTGTATCTGTAGAAGAGACAAAATGAAGCAAAAAATACAAGAGGAAAAAACTATACTTAGCCGACGCGTTTCGTCATCTGACGGACATTATGAAGGCAAATGTAATTAATCTCTCTGGCTCTAAGTTGAAACGATGATCCTTCTTCCAGTTGTGACCTCCTGATACAGTTTTCCTCTCTACTGATCCTTCTTTTTTAAACTTATTCACCGCTCTCTTGGTAGTTCTTGAATGGATATTGAAGACTGAAGCCAGTGTATGGATGTTGGTAATATTACTGAAGGTTTGAATGATCTTTTTCCACCCACCATTGCTCAGTTGGTAAGTCAGTTGGGCTGACAGAAAACAACCTGTTCTCTTTTTAGCTGAATAACTCAAAGGGTTTTTCAGGGATCCTTATATCAAAATGGCTAAACGTCTTATCTGAAAACCTGGAAAAAGTAAGTGAATTTTGTGGGATGGACAATTATACCATATTTGGAGAATTTTGCTGTTACATCCAATATATATATATATATATATATATATATATATATGTATGTATCTTTAGGCAACCTATTTTTATTTAAGCATATTACATGCGCATTTACGAAATTATTCATAGCTATATGTTCGGTACACAAGAGGGTGCTTTTAGATTCTCATAGTGTCAGCGACGAATAACACAAGAATGTTTCCCTCTTGACTAAATATCCAGTATCTTTTATAAGACGATGTTTCATGTAAACTGGTTGTATAGGCAGATTATGTTGCAACTCCATGTTAAATGCCTTAAGTATAGAAAAAAACAGCTGCTATTTCCACTGTCACTATTGGCAGATTCCAATTATCATATATACGGTTCCTTCTTCCTGCTTTTCTGCACACTCTTTGGAATGCACTTCTCCCAAATTTATGCAGTGAAATAAATCAGATATAATACTCATACACACGATATACACAGGCATATATATATATATATATATATATATATATATATATATATATATATATATATATATGTGTGTGTGTGTGTGTGTGTGTGGGTGGGTATGATTATATAGATTGATATATAAAACTACACACGCAGATATATACACATGCACATGGTTATCTACACACTCATATATATGTTTGTATATACATGTTTATCTTCATCGTTGTGGAGCGGCATATTTGAAAATGAACGTTCGGATAAAAACTCTTCTTGTTTTGTCTACTTTCCTTAAGTGATTGGGGGGGAGCAACTCTGTCTGCTTTTGTCTCCAGAAATACATCTCAGACCACTAAGTAAACAGTTTTTTTATTATGGCTTCATAACAATGAAGTCGAGATAACGAACGTGATTCTTCTTTTCAATGTTTGGATCCGAGTAGGTGTATAGATCTATACCAGAGGGTCGACAGCCCAGAGGGCAAAATCAGTTACGATTACAAAATATCAAATCATTCAAAAAACATGATATTTAGTTCCTTTCTTTACACACACACACACACACACACACACACACACACACACACACACACACACAAACAAACAATTTCCGCCATATCATTTCCGTTGAGTTGACGGATTAAATAGGTTAATGTCTGATCCTTACACCGCTTCATCAATATTAAGTATTATAATAAAAAGAAATATAAAAAGAAATTTTAAAACTCTCACTTCCCTCTCTAAACTCGATCATGTCTCACACACCATCCCTCGCTACCTTCTATGTCAACTTATACAAGCTTAACACTGCCCATCAAAAGCGAAATTTTAAATTCATTTTTCGTTTCACCATTGAAAGTGAAGTCTGAAGATCCAGAGAAAAATAAAATTCTCTGGAGAAATAAATTATTACAATGGAGCCTTAAAGTCGTCTGTTTTTCTTTTTATATATATATATATATATATATATATATATATATATATATATATATATATATATATATATATATATATATATATATATATATACTGGATTTCTTTCCATAACTTTCACTCCTAAGGTCTTCCAAAGATTTTCTATTGGATTTAAGTCAGGACTTTGCGGTGGCCAATCCATAATTTCTAAGTCTTACTCGCTAAGGTAACTCATTACCACTTTTGCCTTGTGACATGGGGCATTATCTTGCATAAAGGTAACCCTATCGAAACCTGAATTCTGTATGATTGGCACAACATGATCTTGATCAATGTTTTTATAGATCTGCGCGTTTACACGAGTTTGTAACCGGACAAAAGGCGTTGTACCTTGGCTAGAAAACATTCCAAATACCATGACGCTTCCGCCCCCAAACTTGACAGTTTTCTTAGTACACTTTGCACTTAATCTTTCACCAATACGTCTCTTTACATTGTTTTTTCCATCATTTCCAAATAAATTAAACTTGCTTTCATCACTGAAAAATACTTTTGCCCAATTTTCATATGTCCAAATTACATACCTGTTTGCAAACTCTAATCTCTTCTTCTTATTCTTCGAACTAACAAGTGGTTTCTTCCCTGGGTTTCGATTAAACAGCCCTATTTCTTGCAGTCGTCAACAAACAGTCTGTCTTGACACATTAACACATGAGGTACTATTCATAACCCTTTGAATTTCTGTGCAAGACTTAAAACGGTTCTTTAATGACATACGCTGCATTATTCGATCTTCTCTTGCCAAAGTTTTATGGGGTCTGCCGGTTTTAAAAGCACTAACTATTTTGCCAGTATCATTGTAGGATTTAACAACCCTGCCTACAACACTCTTGGAACGTTTCACTTTTTCTGAAATCTCTCTAATGGTGTGCTTTTCCTTGTGTAGTTTCACAATAGCTTATCTCACAGAGTAATCAAGTTTTTGGCGTTTCGCCATGGTGCCGGTTGATGCAACGTTTACAAATGACTAAGTAAGACTTATTCTTTAGAGGAAATCAAAAAATTTGAATATAGCATACTGTTTACATTGTTTTTTCTCAATTTTGTCCCTTACTTTTGGACGATCCTATTTTGAAAATAAATAAATAATTGTTATAATTCTTTTTCTATCGTTTGCAAATGATTCAAATTTTAGTATGTTATTATGGATGATAACGACTACCAATTGTCAAAATTTCAGCTTTTCACAGTTGTTATTTCTAACAAATATTAGGTTTTAAAATTTTGTCCCTTAGTTTTTGGACGCTACTGTATATATATATATATATATATATATATATATATATATATATATATATATATATATATATATATATATATATATATATATATTTAATTAAATAATATAGATAAGTGTTGTCTATTTATTTTATGTAAATTCTTATTATGTAAAGAATTTACATAAAATAAATAGACAACACTTGTCTATATTATTTAATGAAACATGTATGAATGAAAAAATGCTGCCTAAATATATATATATATATATATATATATATATATATATATATATATATATATATATTTGTGTGTGTGTGTGTGTGTGTGTGTGTATATTAATTAAACGTTATTTTAGTGGACACTCGGATTTTTAGTAGACGCGCCGATTATTTATTAAACAATATATATATTTATTAGGTTGTCACACGGGAAATGACACATTTATTGCTTGGCTGGTGATCCGGTCGTAGAGAAAGTAACCTCCTCAGTATATAAAAGAAAAAATCTTGACTTATTCCTAACTCTTTGCATATATTGTTACTCATAAGTCCAATGAAAATGATTACATTGAAACAATGTTGAGTAATCTTGCTGTATGAGTAAAAACTGGGGAAATAGAACAATTTTAGCATTGAATCATTACATGCGATGAGAAATGGATACTCTTTGACAACAGTAAGAGAGTAGGCTAAATGGTTAGATGCAAGTGAATCGCCAAAACTATACCCAAACCCTCCACTACAATCTAAAAAGTTGATGGTTACTACCTCGTATTGTGGAAAAATTGAATGTATGTACGAAAAACTGAAAAAGAAACATCCTTGACTTGTGTATATGGTTGCCTCAACTTTGCTTCCTTGACAGAACATGGCCGCACGCTTTTTAATCAATTGTCCAAGCGCTGCATAGATTGAGTCATGAAATTTTGCATTATCCTCCATATTCACCTGATATCTCTCCTACTGATTATCACTTATTTAAGCATTTTGAGACTTTTATACTCAATAAAACATTCTCCAATAAGGAAGAAGTAATCGAAGCATTTGAACTTTTTATTACATCAAAGGATGAGCATTTTTTTTAAAGATGGGATCAAAAATTTAGAGGTACATTGGAGAAAAATTATTCATCAACATGGAGAATATTTCGACTAAATACATTGGATATTTAACATCTCAGATTTGTTTGACTCACTTCCTACAAACTGCGTCATTTCATGTGACAACCTAACGTTTTTTTTTTATTCTAGTTTTACAATTATCTAATAACGACTCGTGTATTGTGGATAAACGCTCTGAAGTACATATTTTTCTTCGTTGTTGTTTTTATACAAAATAAACAACCCTTATTAAATAAAAGATCTTTCGCCGCAGGAGACGGTATCATGAAGTGTACAAGATATAATGTTGGTATATAAGTATAAGAAGAAAAACGCATAATTTTGTGAGGCCTCATTTACACTACACACATGACTACACTGTGATCATTTCAAAATTTCAGTTTTAAAAATAAGACCATGATGTAGACAAAGGTATCCCGCCCACCACTCAGACACCAGATGGGTTTTTTTTCATAAAGGACAGAGACGGACGAATGTTCTAGAACACAGTTACAGACAAAAAGATAAACTTTGGATATTTTATCCACACAAAGACTTATTCGAAACTTGGCAAAATACAATACAAAATGTTCGGTTCTTATTGATCAAACTACATGAGAAGATGATTTACCGCCTAAATATACCTAATTAACTGATATAATGGAATATGCGTACACCTGTGTTCCCCCTCACTGGAGTGTGATTGGGTGGTGTACGTCATAAATACCGACGGACGTGTAGGTACAAGAGCGTCAAAGAGCCTTAGTCTGAGAGCTAAGTCTATAACGACGCCCATTGGACTACGCCATTGATCTACACTTCTTACCTGCGACTACGACGCGTACCAGTCGATTACTGCTACCTATTCTACTTGGTTATAGTAGCTAAAACCACTTAGCTACTTCGTTCGATTATATCCCTTTCCGGGACATATATATATATATATATATATATATATATATATATATATATATATATATATATATATATATATATATAGGCAGGAAATCCTTCTTTCATGCAAGCACATTGTCTGTCATATTTAATAAAGCCGAAAGCGCTTTGAAAAATAAAATATTTGTACAATTTTCGTATTATTTATCTACGGAAAATAAGAAATTATAAGACCATATCAGAAATTATATAAAAATTTATATATATATATATATATATATATATATATATATGTGTGTGTGTGTGTGTGTGTGTGTAAGCTTTATTAAATATAACAGATATATATATATATATATATATATATATATATATATATATATATATATATGCTATTTACATTATTCAGACTATTGTCCTCATCTTTGTTGCCATATTTATCACAACGTTTCGGCTCTTGTACGCTCCAGCCTTCTTCAGGTGGTTGGAATGTCAAACTGAACCTTTTTTTTTCGCTCTGAGTAGAGAGACTGTTCTAGTTCTACTTACCATGTTTAATGGATGTCAGAGTTATCTCCAGTTAATTCCCTTCACGAATGTTCTTAACCAGGTATTGAACTCACACTCTTTGGGTCCTGTCACTGGATCTAACTAACGCCTTTATCCACTGTGCCGTGTGTCCTTGAGGAAGGAAAATGCTGGAGCATACAACGGCCGAAACGTTGTGATAAATATACCCACCAAGATGAGGACAATAATCCGATAAATGTAAATAATGTTAACCTCATCTCCTATTTACATTATTCAGACTATTGTCCTCATTTTTGTGCCATATTTATCCAACGTTTCGCTCTTGTACGCTCCAGCCTTCTTCAGGTGGTTGGAATGTCAAACTGAACCCTTTTTTTCGCTCGCTGAGTAGAGACTGTTCTAGTTCTACTTACCATGTTTAATGGATGTCAGTTATCAGTTATCTCCAGTTAATTCCCTTCACCAATGTCTCCAACGGCTTAACCAGGTATTGAACTCACACTCTTTGGGTCCTGTCACTGGATCTAACTAACGCCTTTATCCAATGTGCCGTGTGTCCTTGAGGAAGGAAAAATGCTGGAGCATACAACGGCCGAAACGTTGTGATAAATATACCCACCAAGATGAGGACAATAATCCGATAAATGTAAATAATGTACATAATACCTCATCTCAGATATATATATATATATATATATATATATATATATATATATATATATATATATATATATATATATATATTGTTTTATTTACGTGAGGATACAAAACTGTGCAAATATATCTCTTTTGAGTGTCAAAGAAAAATCCGTTTCTAAAGGCACTATTCAACTTTACTTGGACATCGATGTATTCCGTGGCTGAGTGGTTCAAAGCTTGTCATATCTGATGATGATTTTGCCTAAGCGGAACGCAGGTTCGAATGATGCCGTTAAGCGCAATCTTTTCTCTAATAAAATTTTCGATTATTTAGAAAGATACACGAAAATAAATAAACGTACTGTTTAGTAAGTAAAGAGAGTGTCTACTCAAAAATAATATCCACTAAAAATAAAGCTTAAATATATATATATATAAATGAACATTCAAGTCAACATTCAGAGGCGATAGGCTGCTTCATGCTGGAAGCAATCGTCAGGCGGATTTGCTTTTACCCACATCATAATAACTTAATAAAATCCGGAATGACCAATCATAAAGGATATGGCAATGAAGTCGAGAATGATAGTCCGAATAATATAAACAATGCAAGTAATCATAATACCTCATCTTAGAGATATAGAAGCCGAAACGTTGTGAATATGGCAATAAAGATGAGGATAACAGTTCGAATAATGTAAATAATGCAACTAATCATAATACCTCATCTCAAAGATATAGAGGCCGAAACGTTTTGAATATGGCAATGAAGATGAGGACAGCAGTCCAAATAATGTAAATAATACAAGTAATCATAATACCTCATCTCAGAGATATAGACTGATAACGTAGTATTGATCGTGGTTAATTTTTTATAAAATATTCTTGTAAAATTAAAAATAAATCAAGAAACGAAAATAGGAAAAAGGTGTATAAGACAAAATACATGTTCTTAAAAATTGCGTTGATCAAATAGGAAGTGATGAAGCAGATAGGCCAATGGAACTTCCGGTTACAATTCCGAGATAAGAATGAGAAGCTTATGTTAAACGTTAAAAGGTAAATTTTAGATAATCTATCTATAAAAATCAGGGTGTGTGTGTGTGTGTGTAACGAATGCACGGCCACAATTTTCGACGGATTTGCACCAAAATTTACATGCACGTGCTCCAAGCGGGAAGGCCAAGACCGACTTTGTATTTCCCAACTCCCATCGATAGTGGAAATAATCGATTTTTTTCATGCTTCTACGGCAGTTTTCATGTAGTTTGCAGCCATTTTGTACTGGCCAGAGTGAGAGCCTATAGGTGGCTGCCACGAATAGACAGGAAGATTCTATTGGCTAATGTGAGAGCCAACAGCTGACTGACACAAATGTTAATTAGCATGCAAAAAAAATCGATTGCTGCATTCGTCAAAAGTGGGAAAAATTTAAATCTGCATGGCACTTTGCTCCAATTGGCTCATTCGCTTGCTTAAACTCAACGTTGATTCTGATTCCGCAGAACTGGGTTGTGTGTGAAAAAGTATTTGTTGTTAACATTCTTTTTTCATTCGGTTTTTCCAGTTACGAGTCCTTTTTTTAAAGCTGATCGTTTTGTGTTCATTTTGGTTAGTTCTTTTTTCGTAATGTTTAGTATACAGTTTAGAAAAAAATTGCAGTGTGTGATAGGCAAGAAGTAAGGCATGTAGCAACATCAGCACGGCAAAGGGCACTCCTTTAAAGTCAAGGAAGGGCAAAAATATTTTAAGTCAAGTGATAGCGATTGCTGTGTGAGTCGTACGATTTTTGAATCAAGCACTGGCAACGCCGGGCCATGCTGCTAGTGAAAGTTAAAGAAAACGAAATTGCGGAAATGACAACGAGGAGAAAATAAAGAAAAGAAAATAATAAACCCCAAAAGAACTATATAGCTGTCTGTAAATATAGAAATAAGTTGACCTCTGTGTATTTCACCACAAAAATTAAGATACGTCAGATTTGGTAGCGTTTTTTTTTCTAACGTATCGATTTTCTTTTCGTTTTTTGTTGTTGTTGTTGTTGTTGTTGGCATATACCCTTTGATTTTTTAATTGACGCTATTTTTTGTTAGCGTTCCAATAACTGAATTAGCGAAAGAAGAACTTTTTGTCTGATGAAATATTGGTATGTTGAGAAAAGTATGTAAGTAAAAACAGTATCAATCTCCAAACGTTAACCAGTATATAAGTAAGAAACAAAACATACAAGAAAAAAAAACAAAACAAAAAAAAAAACAAGCAAACAAAAAAACACAATGAACAAAAAAAAAAAAATAAACCTTCAAGGGAGAAGGTAAACATTATTTCTCCAGCTTTTCTGTAACAAGACATAAAAAATAAAAAAAATTGTCGGGCGATTGTCTTGAGGATTTGTATCTGCAAATCACGCAAATTAGATTTTGGTATATCTATGATGGGAATATCGTTACGGTGAAGGTAATATAACATACTTTTCTAATGCTGTAAAAATAAAGGGGAAACGCTAGTTCTCACATTTTATCTTGGGATATATTTCTTGGAAAAATCCTACGATCGACTTGAGGTTTTCCTAGCCAATTCTGGCACAAGAACTGTCAAATGAAAAAAGAAAGAAAAAAATGAAAAAAAAAAAAAAGAATAAAAATGAATGGAAATAAAGAATGAAAAACGCATGAAAAAGGAATGAAAAATATGAAGATAAGAATGAAAAAAGAATGAAAAAAGGAATGAAAATATAATGAAAAATGAAAAAGAATGAAAAATAATGAAGAAAAGAATGAATTAAGAATAAAAAATGGAAGGAAAAAGAATGAAAAAGAATGAAGTAAAGAATGAAAAAAGAATCAAAAAAGAATGAAGAAAAGAATGAAAATGAATGAAGAATGAAAAATGAATGAAGAAAGGAATAAAAAAAGAATGAAAAAATTAAAAAGAATGAAAAAGGAATGAAAAAAGGAATGAAAAGAATGAAAAAGAATGAAGTAAAGAATGAAAATAGAATGAAAAAAGAATGAAGAAAAGAATGAAAATGAATGAAGAATGAAAAGTGAATGAAGAAAGGAATAAAAAAGAATGAAAAAAATTAAAAAGAATGAAAAAGAATGAAAAAAGGAATGAAAAGAATGAAAAAGAACGAAGTAAAGAATGAAAAATAAAAAAGAATGAAAAAATGAAAAATAAAAAAGAATGAAAAAGAATGACGAAAAGAATGAAAAAAAGAATGAAAAAGAATGAAAAAAGGATAAAAAAACGAAAAAAAAAAACAATGAAAAAAAGGAATGAATAAACGCAAATTATTACCACACCTAGTAAGTCATTTTTGTTTTGCTTTTACTGAATTATTTAAAATTTTTGTAGTCATTATCACTCAACCTTGTGTAGGGGATAATTCTCTCTCTTTTTGTGGGACTTGAGGGTCAATCGGTGCGTAAGGCAAGATCGAAAGTGATGTTAGCTTGTACTCTGAGGAGGACCAGTTGTTATGTAGACCGCGAAGAATTTCGACATTATAGCTTATGGTGGTAAAGAGAATGAATGGAAACAAGTGGAGAAACAAAGAACATAAAAAAAGCATCACTCGATATGGCTGCTTTCCTAGTGAATACTTTCTTAAAGATCCTATAGTTATTTCAGTTTTTATTCTGCTGCAGTGGAAAGAATATATTTTGTTAAAGTCTATCAGAAAAGGAAACGTGTCGATAATGAAAAGTATTCTTTTTGTCTTCATTTCTGGACATAAATTATGCTAGAAATTGTTCAAATGTCCTGTATGACAGATTTTATGCTGACCGTGTTTAGAAAATAGTATATTCTTATATTTCTAGATATATGCATAAAACTATCCGGACATCCTTGATAATGGCTAAGACTATAACCGAAACTGCTCGGACATGCAGAACATTTGGATAAATATATATATATATATATATATATATATATATATATATATATATATATATATATATATACAGTAGCGGCCATAATATAAGAAGCGGAAACAAAGACATAAATATGTATTACTTAAAAAGTAATGCATGATTAGCAATGAAATTTTTACCGAATAAAGATTAGGATGTAATGCATAAAATATTATACAAAGTTACAAAAATTTACATATTTACATATTAATAGAAAAAATATTTTCGTTTTGAATTTGTAGGTTTGATGAATTGGATCGTGATTACGCTTCGAATGTAATAAATTATAACCATGGAATATTAGTGTTTGATCCTTTTATATTATATTCTTACTCTGTCCTAGACATTGAGCTCTATCTGGATTCTATACTCTTGCATATATATATATATATATATATATATATATATATATATATATATATATATATATATATATATATATATATATATATGAGTTGGGATCTAATGCATATCAAATATGGACCAGAATCAGGAGAATTATTCGATAAGAACATATATGAAATGAGTAATGGAGATAAATAAGAAACAAATTCTATTTTTTCTTTTGTGTTTTTTTTTTTATTATAATTGGTCAATCGTGTTAATTCTACTTGCTAAACAAGCGTCAGTTTAATTTTTGGCTTTCCAAATTCATGGAGAGACGACGTGTCCTTTCTGCGTTCCAACAAATTAACGCATTTAAAACCACCTGAAAAATCATAAATATTTCTTTATATAAGTGTATATAATAATTCTAGGTTGTGTGGATTCAGAGGAGAATGTATATTTGTGTGTGCGTGTCAACACTTCAAATTATTAAGTTAAAACAAACCAATAATCATTTAAAAATAATGTATTAAAAGGCCTCGAGACGTTTAATTGTTACAAGTTCTAACTGAAAAGGTCAATCTAAATCCTGAATTATAAGAACGAAAGAATATTCTTTTCTGATGATAGATTGCTTGTTGGTTTGAAATCAACTTGACATCTGAGTTGCTGGGAATGAGACGGAGTAGACCGTGTCCTGGAGTTTTCACTGAATATCGTGACATATATATGCGACTGAGTAATTAATCATATAACTTATTTTGATTGAGGTCGTGCTGTGCAATAATATCTTTCTATTCATGGGACAGACAAAATCATTTGGGCTTGTAATTTGAAGACAGAATTTTCGCAAATTATATTAAGAAGTGAAAAATGGAGTTCGAATTAATAGATTTACTTGTAATAAATTCACCTTGATCAACATTACTGTCTTCAGAATATTTCTTACCGGATATTTGGTTCTGTGAAATATATATATATATATATATATATATATATATATATATATATATATATATATATATATATATGTGTGTGTGTGTGTTTATATATATATATATATATATATATATATATATATATATATATATATATATATATATATATATATATATATATATATAGATAGATAGATAGATAGATAGATAGATAGATAGATAGATAGTCGAGATTCAGTATATATATATATATATATATATATATATATATATATATATATATATATATATATATATATATATATATATATATATAAAAACAAGATATATTATCCGGTGTTGTTATTGATATTTTTATTTTTACAAAACAGTGCTCAATGTAAATTTACAGAGCATAAATATTATAAATTAACTAATTGAAGATATGTTTTTCGCTACACAGTAATAACCATGTTTCGAAAACGGAAGCTAAAAACTTTAAATTTAATTGTATAATTAAATAAAAATTAAAATTAAATTAAAATTCCAATATTCGCTTGATGACGAAACAGGAATAATTTTTTAATTTAATTATATAATTAAATTTAAAGTTTTTAGCTTCCATTTTTAAATCATGGTTATTACTGTGTAGCGAAAAAACATATTTTCAATCAATCAATTATATATATATATATATATATATATATATATATATATATATATATATATATATATATTAGGATGTGCAGCTTATATTTTATATCATAAAGAAACAATTTATACAAAAGATTAAATTACTATGTTAATGTGATTAATGGCGAAATCACTTCGCTAACAGGACTTAATGAGACATTAACTTACTATCAATTCCTTGAATAGTAAGTATCCTGACATTCGAGATGTTTTCAGATGGAAGACACATGCCGTGTTCTTTCAACAATTTCAAAGTGTCATCTTCAATGTGTAATTCTTTTGATATAAATAGGCAAAAACTAAGATGAAATAGTCCGAAAATATTTTTTTAGATTATGCTATTTATTGACAATTTGGGCTATTTCTTGACAAATTAAATATATAATTTGGACCGTGTGATACGATGCTAGAGTTCTTGCTCAATTCGCTCCAAAACATATATTTAACTGTCAATAAATAGCATATTATATATATATATATATATATATATATATATATATATATATATATATATATATATATATATATATCTACACATATTTCGTTTTAGTCTTTTTCTATATATGGAAAAAAATAAACCCTGCAGATGATAATTTGAAATTCTCGAAAGTTCTCAGCATGTGTCTTCCATCTGATAGCTCAAATATATGTATCTTATTATTCAAGGAATTGATAATAAGTTAATGTCTCATTAAGTTTTGTTAGCGAAGTGATTTCGCCATTAATCACATTAACATTATTCGTTGTATAAATTGTTTCTTTATTATATACATATATATATACTTTACTAAATAGGTAAATTCTCATAATACTCTGTATATTTTCAGGATTCGAAATTATTTGCTCTTTTATTAAATTTCTACTGATATAACGCCCGAGAATCACTCAAGTCAGACCGTTAGTTTTAAACTTGTATAGTAAATGAAGTGTGAGATATGATTAGAAAAGATGATGATTGGAAATGGATGTTTTGAGGATAAAGTGGACAGATAACGAATGATCCTTGAGTTATAGAGGCCAAGATTTTAAGCAGCTACATACGAGTCTGTCCTATGTTTTTCGCCTTGAACACAGGGGAAACGAGGGTGACTCGACCCGATGTAAGTGACATGGATTCATCATGCTAAGCGAATTTTACAAGACCATTGTTTACGCGAGATCTTGCAGAGTTCAGTGGCAGCAACTGGTCATTCAGAGAAAGTAGAAGAGGCAGTTCAGACTAAAGCAAAAGTTATGTTCGTCGGTGTGAATATAATCAAGCAAACCTTTCGGTTGTTGAAGGATAAACCAGACGTACTCTAACCGTTTAGGTAGCAAATTTATTTTCAATTTAACCGCAATACAACCAGGAATTAGCAACCACCTTGTGGACATGACAGGCCCGCTAGAAAACTGAAATTTTATTCAGTAATTATTATTTCACTATTTACATTATTCGCACTATTGTCCTCATCTTTGCCGCCATACTTATTACAACGTTTGGGCACCTCGAGGTGGGGTAATGGTTAGCAAGCTTGTCTCGCTAGAACTATTACGGCTGACTAGTGAGTTCGATCCTCACTGGGTACCCCATACTTTCGGCCTTGTGCCACATCTGAGCTACGCTTGGAAAATCACTACTTATAACAACGTTTCGGCGGTTATACGCTCCGACCTTCTTCAGGTGGTTGGAATGCCGAACTGAACCCTTTATTTCGCTCACTAGGGTAGACTATTCTAGTTCCACGTGCTATGTCTAATGGAGGTCAGTTATCAGTTATCTCCTGTTAATTCCCCTCTCCAAGTTCTCCACCGCCTTAACCAGGTATATATGTGTGATCCCATTCCGAACTGTGTTATTTGTGTACAGAATATATCGACAGGGAGAGGGTTTAGTACATGGCACAGGAGATAAAAGCCTTAGTTACATCCAGTGACAGGACCCAAAGAGTATGAGTTCAATACCTGGTTAAGACAGTGGAGAACTTGGAGAGGGGAATTAACAGGAGATAACTGACAACTGACATCCATTAGACATGGCACGTGGCACTAGAATAGTCTACCCCTATGAGTGAAATAAAGAGTTCAGTTCGACATTCCAAGCACCTGAAGAAGGCCGAAGCGTACAGTGGCCGAAACGTTGTAATAGATATGGTGACACAGATGAGGACAAGATTCCGAATAATGTAAATAGTGCACATAATACCTCATCTAAAAAATACAGACAATTATTTTTTCCTCTTCCAAATGAGCATAGGCTTGCTTATCGTTCGGTTCACATTCCCCCCCGTCTTTGAAACAGGGATAGAGGATAGAGGTTTATCCATTGTTTCCTGTTAGGTATTGGGTTTCTGGTTCCTTCTAACGCCTTCTGCAACTCTATACTTCTAATATCTCCGCGTGAAATCTTAATTTTTTTTCACTAATTAAATCTTGACTAGGATCAGCCATTATCTTTACTGCACTTCTTTCCCTCTCTTACACTAATGCTGCACGATACAGTGACCCTCTACCTTGAGTGACTCTTGGGCGTTGTATTGGGTGAACATTATTAAAAACGAAAAGAAAAGAAAAAGATCCACAGGTCTTGGTGACAGAATCCTATTTCTAACCTGCGAGATGCATTGTGCATCATAATGTGCCTTCTACATATTTTTTTTCTACCATTGAAAACACCGTGGATTAAATCAAAGAAAGAAGATATTAGATAATTTCGTCAAGGAAATCATCGCTGATACGGACGCACAACGTAAAAATATCAGCATGTTTGTTTCGGAAGACATTTTAATTACGAAGAAATGGAAAAAAAAATGTTGGTCTTATGTATAAGAAAATCCAAGAGGAGACAAAGTTTCTTGGGATGAAAAAGAAATCTTTCCGCGCACAATAAAAACAAACAGAAAAAGACAATTCAGATCTATGCTTATTCGGCCATGTTTTAATAAAGTGCGTCGAGCCGAGAACATTTCAACACGCCCTTGGATAACTGAAGGCGCAGTCTTCTAAAAGATTCTCTTTATGATGGAAATAAATATATTTTTTTTAATTATGCTATTTATTGGGAGTTAAATGTATGTTTTGGGGCGTGTGATGCCACGGCGCTAGAGTTCTTGTTCAAATCGATCAAGTGAGAATTTTGTTTGAATTTTGAAAATATATAAATTCACACACACACACACACACACACACACACACACACATATATATATATATATATATATATATATATATATATATATATATATATATATATATATATATATATATATATAATAAGTGCTGTTTTCCAGACGGTTAGAAAAATATGGGCTTACCTGAAACAATTTTATCCATTGTCAGGGTTAAATTCTAAAGAATATTGAAAAGTAGAAAAATAATTTACGAAACTAATCTTAAACTCAAACAGAAAATATGTGAACAACATGGAAGCTTCATATATATATATATATATATATATATTATAAATTAACCGATTGAAAATATGTTTTTTTTTCACTACACACCCTGCCCCCATTGGAATGTCTGACACTCAACTTCTCGAGAGCACCTCTCTGCGGCTGCTCGGTCTCACGTTGACTGCTGACCTGAGATGGGACAAATACATTGAGTCAATTGCTTCGTCCACCGCAAGGAAAGTTGGCTCCCTGTGCCGCGCCAGGAAATTTTTCTCCCCGGAATCGATCCTTCAGATTTACAAATCAAAAATTCGACCTTGCATGGAGTATTGCTGCCATGTATGGTGTGGAGCCCCTTCTGTTTGCCTCGGGGTTCTTGATAAGCTCCAGAGGCAGATATGCAATATAATTGGCCCTGTTCTGGCATCTCGTCTACAATCGCTCTCTCACAGACGCGCCGTCGCCTCTCTCTGTCTTTTTTACAAATACTTTCATGGTATTGCTCCGAGGAGCTGCATTCGCTGGTTCCCAGACTTTATGAATTCAAGCGCCCAACGAGGCTGGCATCCCGCTCTCACCCTTTCACTGTCGAAAATATTAAATGTAGCCGTCTCTTCTACTCCAATAGCTTCATATCTCGCACCTCTCGCCTGTGGAACTCCCTTCCCTATTCCAGTTTCCCTGAGAGCTATGATCTCCAACTATTCAAATGTAATGTCAATTGACATCTCCAGTTGCCTTGATCTATCCCCTATCCTTCTATTCATCCTTTCCTCTATCACTCCTCTCTGATCTTTCTCCAAATATTCTGTAACCCCTTGCATCCTTGTGGCTTCTCGCTTTGCTTGGGGTGAAACGCTTAAAAAAAAACCCCAAAAAACATGTTTCAAAAATGGAAGCGAATATTGATTTCAAATATTAGTTCTCGAATCTGGTCCTTTCCATAATATCTTAATGAAACAATCAACATCTGTCTATATTACTGAGAAGAAGGTGTTATGTAAACTATTTACATAAACCTAAGGAATCAGCACATATGCTAGGCCACAAAAATCTCCTGAGCCGACCAAGCATAGAAATGAATCCAATATGGGAACCAGTAATAAGGAGTGCCAGAGAAAAGCGATAATAACAATGAAAATTGCAATATGAGCTCTGGTAAAAAAAAACGGCAATGATGACAGCAAAAATTGCAATATGAGCACAAGTAAAAATGGTTATTGAAGACATTAGGTTTATAATACCCAGAAATTCATACACAGATGTCCTCAAGGACACATGGCAAAGTGGATGAAGGCGTTAGTTATATCCAGTAAAGGGCCCAAAGAGTGTGAGTTCAATACTTGGTTACGGCAGTGGAGAACTTGGAGAGGGGAAGTAACAGGAGATAACTGATAACTGACATTCATTAGACATGGCATGTGGAACTAGAACAGTTTACCCCAGCGAGAGAAATAAAGGTTTCAGTTTGACATTCCAACCACCTGAAGAAGCCCGAAGCGTACAACACTCGAAACGTTGTAATAAATATGGCACCATGGCGAGGACAATAGTGCGAATGATGTAAATAGTAAGCAATCAGCATAATTCCGATATAGTGATGGTGCTCTATATATACCTATGCTCCTGACTTACCTGTCCCCCTCTATCATGCCGTGTTTTATATCCAGTTGGTAATAACACTGTACAACCTGATACAATATGGTCAATTGTTTATGGATATTTATTTATTACAGAATCTGCATTTGGGTCAACACAATTTTTCAGTTTCTGTTTTGTTTTTATTATTTCTATTTAGCAAGCATTGGTTTTGTGCAACAAGAATTATACCTTCATTTTCAGCTTTAAAACCCTACATGACATAACCGCTGTTGAGTACAGGTTTTGTCTATATCAGCTTGTTTGGTATGGAAAGCATATTTGCCATGAAGAGGACTATGTATTTGGCACAGTTGATTTCCCAATATGGGAAGGAATAAATATTTATTTTGTGCAACTGTCGGCGAAGGAAGGGCACCGAGGCTGAAGGGGGAGGGGAGCGGGGAAAAGGCAGGTCTTCACTGACTATCCTAGTCCTCGTTAATCACAATCACGACCCATTCATTCAATACAATATGCTCATTCGCCAAAAGAAATTGTCCATCTCCTCTTAATACAACACATACCACAATACCATATATTCACAAGGGAGTGGCCACCTCCAGGCAGTGTAATGGTTAACAAGCTTGTCTCTCTAGAACAATTACGTCTGAGTAGTGAGTTTGATACTCATTGGGTGCCCCATACTTTCGGCCTTGTGCCACATTTAACCTACGCTTGGAAAATCATTATTTTGGCACCTCGATGTGGTGTAATTGTTAGCAAGCTTGTCTCGCTAGAACAATTACGACTGAGTAGTGAGTTCGATCCTCACTGGGTGCCCCATAATTTCGGCCTTATACCACATCTGAGCTACGCTTGGAAAATCACTATATTCACAAGGGAGTGGGCACCTCCAGGCAGTGTAATGGTTAGCAAGCTCGTCTCGCTAGAACAATTACGACTGAGTAGTGAGCTCGATCCTCACTGGGTGCTCCATAATTTCGGCCTTGTGCCACATCTAAGATATGTTAGGAAAATCACTATATTCACAAGGGATCTACGAAACACCACATGATGAAAAAAAATTGTACAGTTTATAATGTTTCTTTTCTTAAATTTTTCTTTTTTTTTCCCTATAAAATATATATAAAAAGTTTCATAATACATGAAATCATAGGGGAGGGAATTACTCCCCCCTAAAAAAAGAAATAAAAAATTAGGCAAAAACAAATTAGATGTTAGAAGGACCCGTCCACCCCTCCAAATTATGAATGTCGCCACTGTATTTGACAGAATCAAGGGGACAATCACTAATGGAGTGGCAAAGAAAAAAAAATCAGTAGAGTCGGTTTGGGTTTGGTTTGGTTTGTTTTACGGTATATCAACCTCAATGGGTTATTTAATGCCGACAAGATTTTTCTTGCTGCTAATATCTATCTATCTATCTATCTATCTATCTATCTATCTATCTATCTATCTATCTATCTCAGTATATATCGGTTTGGTTTGGTTTGTTTTACGGTATATCAACCTCAATGGGTTATTTAATGCCGACAAGATTTTTATTGCTGGTGATATCTATCTATCTATCTATCTATCTATCTATCTATCTATCTATCTCAGTATATATCGGTTTGGTTTGGTTTGTTTTACGGTATATCAACCTCAATGGGTTATTTAATGCCGACAAGATTTTTCTTGCTGCTAATATTTTTTATCTATCTATCTATCTATCTATCTATCTATCTATCTATCTATCTATCTATCTATCTATCTATTTTTATTGCTGGTAATATTTTGTTTTGTCAAAAATATATTTCTGGTAATATTTTTCCTTCAAAAACGTATAGCTGGTAATATTTTTTTTCAAAAACGTATTAAGGGTAATATTTTTTTCAAAAATGTAATATTTTTTTTCAAAAATGTATTGATGATAATATTTTTTTTTCAAAAACATATTGCTGATACTATTTTTTTTCAAAAACGTATTGATGGTAATTTTTTTTTTAAAAACGTATTGCTGGTAATATTTTTTTCAAAAATGTATTGCTGGTAATAGTTTTTTTTTTTTCTTCAAAAATTTATTGCTGGTATTAATTTTTTACAAAATATTTCTAGTATTAAAAAATCAGTGGAGTGGGGAAAAAAGTCTGACTAAGCCGAGATGAAAAAAGGGGGCAAAAAGAAACTGGGAAGGATAGGAATCTCGACATAGATTATAAGAAAAGAGAGTGCCGGGAACCGGCCGGGAACAACACTTATTCACATTTACTAGAGACACATAAAACAGTCTAACTTAACCAGGGGAAGGTTCACAGGAAATCGCCCCGTTGTGACCTTAAAAGAGAAAATCAAAGCCATCCCCAATCGCACGAACCAGGATCGCCACAGATACTTACCTTTCGCTGAAATCTATGGATATCAAACGCTTTCTATTATATCTGATCTTCATCCTGAGTTGATGCCCAAAGAATCCAACCAGATCTTGATGGGAATAACGTTCATATTTCAGGATTCCCTCCATTCGCGATGTCCAAACCACCATTCTTGTCACAGCTAGCAACGTGAGAAACACTATCCCTGTCACCCCGGAGATCAGGGGCGACATATTGTCACAGGTGTACGCGTGATCAATGGACACAAGCTGATCGGGAACAATACGAGCCATCAACTCGCCGACATAGTCCCGGAAACGGCGCACCTGAGGATAATGGTAGGCGTGCGAAGCCATTTCTTCTAAACCATGGTCACACAGATGACAGTCGAACAAATCCGCGCAACCCCAATCTGAAGGCGACGTCATTGAGAGGTAGCGCATTACGAGTCAATAAACAGGTAAGCGAAAACTCGGGGTTGCTGAGATAGTTCGCCGATGGTGCCCCAGATAAGAATGAGTGTAAAACTGAAGCTGATAATCCGAGCCGACTACAAAGGTGGTCCGTCGCGACTCCCCTCCACTAAATCACGATACAGTAGCATACGAGGCTGTGAAAGGTCAGTGGACCGAGGAAGAGATCATAAGGCCGTCCGACATTTTCCCAGAAATTTCGATTCATTCCGAGGCTTAGGATGCTGCTCATAAATAACCTCAGTCCGGATCTGTCGACTTGTCGAATTCTCTGGCTTCGGGATGAGAGGAACCCAAACGAGGCTATGCCGAAGGCCAGAATCGCGTCTAGGGTACTAGACAAGCTCAACCCCGGATATGGGGGGTCGATGGGGAAATTTTGTTCAAGACTACTGTCTCGGAATCGCCCCATGTAAAAAACGGCTTTGTGCCACAACCTGCTTTGCCGGGAAGCTAAGGTAAATAACCTTAGTCCAGATCTGCCTTAACTACTAGAAAGACATTCTGTGCTTGCTTGGTTGACATTGC
The DNA here is from genome assembly GCA_903632075.3 of Acanthosepion pharaonis. Taxonomy (NCBI): domain Eukaryota; kingdom Metazoa; phylum Mollusca; class Cephalopoda; order Sepiida; family Sepiidae; genus Acanthosepion; species Acanthosepion pharaonis. Next base: position 484,654 of record CAHIKZ030000330.1, read on the forward strand.
TGTTGTGTACAAATACCAACTCCTAGTTTGTGAATTCTTTTGCCTTCTTGACAATTTTGATTTGTTTTAACTATATTGTTTGCTTGCTTGCATATTTCTTTGCTGTTTCATCTATTTGACCTTTTTTTTCTTTTCGTTGCAAGATTAATTCTGTTCGTATTATTTATCTTGCACTTTAACAATGGTGTTTAACTCATCCCGTTACGGGCCCAGGAATAGGCCCTGTTTTAATGACAAATCGTCAGCTTCCTTTCAAACTTTTGTTTAAGGTGGTGGAGAACATTAACGTCTCGATAATGGTATTATTTTTTCTTCGTTACAAGTTTTGAAATAAGGCGTGTTGATTTCCCAATCTGATCAAGACAGAGACCCAACTGAGAGATGATAAATACGGTGTTACAAACTACATTTGAGAGCAATTTGTATTTACTCAACAAACCACGAGGTCAGGTTGTGATACAAGGCCGGTTTAATGTACACCGCATACACCCGGGCTAGGAACAAAAATTCGTCGGTTGCGCTGGCCTCGGTGCGTCTTCCGACCCTTCTCTCTGTAGTGCAATGTGAGAGCGCGGCCTCGGGCTGCTGTTTCCCTGGTCTGGGCACCTCTCGGTATAATGTTTCTCAGTCCTTTCACGGAGCCGCCCCTGTGCGCACTCTGGCCAAAAACAGAGATGCAACTGCGAGATAATAAATAGGTTTTTACAAAGTACAAGAGAGCAATTAGTATTTACTCCGCCACCCCACAGGTAGAAAGGTTGTGACACAAGGTCAGTTTAATGTGGGGAGCCTGAGCGTGTACACCGGGGCATGGAACAAAAATTTCCCGAGCTACCTCAACCATCAGTTGCGCTGACCTTGTGCGTGAACTGATCCATCTCTCTAATGCAATGAGTGGGTGCGGCCTCAGGCAGCTGTTCACCAGGGCCGGCACCTCTCAGTATAATATTCCTCAGTTGCTAACCTGTCCTTTAATGGAGCCACCACTGAGCGCACTCTGCCCAAAGATAGAGACGCAAATGAGTGATGATAAAAAGATGTGTTAGAAACCACTCAAGAAACTAATTTATACAACACAGTATTTACTCTGTCTCCCCACTGAAACAAGATGTGACACGAAGTGGGGACCCGAGCGCGAACACCCAGGCAAGGGACAATAATTGCGTCGTTTGCTCTGGCCTTGGTGCAAACACCGATCCCTTTCTCTGGTGCAATGAGAGGGCGCGTTCTCGGGTATCTGTTCCCCAGGGCTGGGTACCTCTCAGTATAATTTTCCTCAGTTTCCCCAGTCTTTTTATCGTGGCTTGGTATATTGGTGATAATATCACCAGATAATGAAGAAAAATTATACATAGGAGAAACTGAAGGACCCTGGAAACAAAGAAATTATGCACACAAAACAATTTCTCAAATAGTAAACATGCGAACAGCACAATTGTTTCTAAGTATATCTGGGAAATTAAAAGGAAAACGCACATCACGCCAAAACTAACTTGGAAAATAAGGAAACAGCCTACAACAACCAATCCAAAACTTGCAAACTTTGCTCGGAGGAAAAATAGTTATCATTACCTTCGCAGGTCGAAAGAAATTATTAAATAAACGATCCGGACTCATCGCAAAATCCAGACATGAAAACAAATTTTTACTACGTTACTTGAAAATCGAAAACTGAAAAACAAAATAAAATAAAATATATAAATAAACAAAATGACAATAAAATAAGTAAAATAGATTAATCCAAACAAATTACCGAATCACACCCGTTAGAATAGACGAAATAGAATAAATAAATAAAAAACAAAATCAATGAACCCAAACAAATAAAGTAAATAATAAACAAATTAACAAACCATTATAACCAAAATATTAGTTAGACTAAAAATCGGAGGAAAAAATAGCTCTGTTATATAACGATAAAAAATACTACATTACTTAAAAATCGAAAACCGAAAAGAGTAAATAAAAAAATATAGATTATAATAAATAAATAATAAAAAACAAGTAAAATAAATTAATCGAAATTAATACAAATAAATAAATAAACTAATAAACCGATCCCGATAAATTATCAGTTAGATAAAACAAGATAATCAATCCAAATAAATAAATGAAGTAATAAACAAATTAAAAACTGCTCCAGCCAAAATAATAGTGAGAATAAACTACGGCAATCAACCCCATAAATAGCTTTAACTATCTTCCCAAACCAAAACAAAACTATTAAATAAGCGATTTAAACAACTTTTTTCTACGTTAATAAAAACACCGATTAAAATAAAAATAAATAAATAAATAAATATATAAGATAAGAAATAAGTAAAAATAAAAATAAAAAAATAAAAATAAAAATAAATAAAAACAAGTAAAATAATTTAACCCAAATAAACAAACAAATGAACGACTTCCGGGTAAATAACAGCCAAAATAGACTACCCACAATGCACCACTGACCCGTATATATAAATAGCCGAGAAAAAAAAACATGAAACAGCCTGTCGCCTCTAAGTGTTGACATCAATGTTCACTTTTATATATATATATATATATATATATATATATATATATATATATATTAATGGGAGCGAGGTGTGAGTATTAGATTTCTTTCATTTATCGACAGAATTTACCAGCTGTTCCAGCGTTATAAGTGTCCACTCGTCGGGAGATGGTGGGGACAATGCAATAGCAAACAGATACTAAAAAGAATAATCGACCTTAAAACTTGCTACGTGCATCTGTTCAGCATTTTGACACAGGTGGAGATTTCCTTGGTATTAAAGCTAACAGCGTCAAACATTCGATTAACATGGAATTAAAAAAAATAACAGAACTTGTGATCTGGCTGATAATATACAAGATTCCGATATAGATGTTTTAAGATTGCAACTCAGGTAATGCAAAATCGAAGTTTAGCATTAAAATTATATAATTTCAAGTAAAAGCTGTTGATAATAATAAGACATTTCATGGTTTCAAATTTTAATATTCTGATGGATCTTAATTCTTAATGAGTAAATGGCGGTAATACCCCCATAAATCAACTTATCGCATCGATCAAAAGCAATCGATTATGATTGCTATTGCATTATTTTGTTGAAGTTGTTAAGTTCAAATAATAATAATTAATAATTTCAACAATATATTGCAATAACAATCACAATCGTTTAATATTTATGAAGTGCTAGCAGTAGAGCCCGGCGTTGCCCGGGGATGTAACAGTAAGAGATAGATCAAGTATCGACCATCATAAAGACTGAAAAATAAAATTGACAAAGATTATTGTTTAAGGTTGACGTCTTAATTAGTTTTTTTTTTGTTGTTGTTTACGAATTGGTCAAACTCAAACAAAAATATTGTTTTCAATCGTTATGAGTCTACCGATTGAATAGAATTTTATTATAAACAATTGTCTTGTAAATGGAATTTTTAAAGCATGCCAAAAAACTGAAGTTTTGTTGAAATCGGTTGAAAAATGTAGGAAATCCGATCCCATATATAAACGAACACACACACACACAAACAACCTGGGTTTTATAATAAGTATGACTCGATATGAGTTGTCTTCCTTTCATTCTCGCGACAGCGATGCCTCTTAATTGTGTTTTCAAATTGATTTCGTGCAAAAACAATTGTATTTTTCCAATTTTTGGCGCTGTCTACATAGTTATGTGAAGTTTTGTTGAAATCGGTTGAAAAATGTAGATAATCCGATCAATATATAAACGAACACACACACACACACAACCTGGATTTTATAATAAGTATGATCTATACTTAGTGTTGTTTGATAATATTAAATATTTGATAGATGATATTAAAGTGATACGAAAAATAAACGAGCGTTCTGTAATTGATCAATTTTAAATACACCAATAAATTGGCAGCGTATTTAATTCACGAGCGAATGACAGATTTATAAATGTGCAAGATGAACTCTGACGAGAAAAGAAACTTCTGGCATGAAAGAGTCACACAACTTTCCTTGCAGTAGATGCGCTTCTTGATTCTATATAGTGGCTCCACTTCAAGTCAGTGGAAAACGCATTTTTATTATAGTTTCAAATCAGCCATTGGGAACAAGAGATTAACAGTCATTTTCATCTGATCTAGCGACTAGAAAATTCCTGTTGTAGGCGCTGCTCTGGCACATTTGTTTTCAACATCGACAGAATTCAACGAAAGAGGACTTTAGTTACGGTTTTTAGGAGGGTGGTTAGGCCAATCCACTCAAACCCTTGGTCACAATAACTTGTGATTTTGTGATAGCACTGCCGTCGAACAGTTTCTTCTAATCATTTTTACTCACAAGGTTTAGTGGAATTATTTCCAGGCACTTCTTAATAATGCTATACGCTGGTATCGCTTCCGGAGCAGATAACAATTTCCTCCGTGAGAAATCGACCATAGTGATCTTAGAACATGGGTTAGAAAGCGAAGGTTGGAATCTCATGTCCACAAACCAAATGATTATTATTATATATTATACCTATGACTGGTGTTATTTAAATCGTTTGAGAGATAATATTAATGGGGTACAGAAAACAGGATAAAGGAGAGTTCAGTAATTGATCAAGTCTAAATATGACCAAAAATTGGTCGAGGATTAACGAAGCATTGCATTATTAGAAAATTAATAAGTAGGAAGAATTTTCATGGATTCTAGTGACATTTTGTTCCAATGTTACGGGACACTCTCAAAAAGTGTTTTTTTGTTTTGTTTTGTTTTGTTTTTTTAATATTCTATCTTTCCATCTCTTCGTATTAAAAAAAAAACGATTTTCCAGTAAGATCTTTTGTTCAAGAACTGATGTTTACAGTCGTAAGAGCATTTTAAAACATCCTTTCCGCTCTTCAGGGATCCTGTTATAAGTTTCAAGGATTTGATACATTCTTTTTTAAACCATTTCGCCCCAAGCAAGGCGGGAGCGTCACTAGTACGCAGGAGATAATAGAGTGTGAAGGTGAGAGTAAAATCTGGTTATAGGCAGGGACTGGGTAAATGATAAACGATGGGTTCAAGTCAACAGAAGATGTCGATTGACATTGCATTTACATTTTTGAAGATTATAGTTATCAGGGAAGCAAGTAAACGGAAGGGAATTCCAAAGGTGGGAAGTACTTCAAAAGAAACTGTTGTGTTAGAAGTTGCGGTTGCATTTAACTAATTCAACAGTAAAAGGGTGGGACCTAGATGCCAATCTAGTAGCACGCTTAAATTCATGTAGTCAGGGCACCAGCAAGAAAAGCACGTCAGAGAAGTTCCGATGAAAATATTTGTAGAAAAGACAGAGGGAAGCCACATCACGTATGTGAAAAAGTGACTGGGAACGATATGCTAAGTCAGGATCGATTAAATTGCAAATCCTTCTTTGGATCTTGTTAAAAACCTCGAGATAAACAGCAGGCTCACTAGATCAAATATAGCAATGATATTCAATGTACGGCTGAATAATAGATTTGTAAATGTGTAAGATAGACTCTGACGAGAAAAAGAACCTTCTGGCACGGCACAGTGACACATCTTTCCTTGCTGTAGATGCAGCTATTGATTCAATGTAGTTATTCCACTTCAAGTCAGTTGAAAATTTGAGGCCAAGAAGGCACAGTAAGACACTCTACTGGTGTCGAGTAAACAGGGAAGTGCCTATATGGTGGTTTTTGCTTTCACTAGCCATGAGATTTTTATATTTTGAAGATAAACACGTGATTTGTCGGTAAATTTGTCGGGTTGGCAATGTTATTTGTTTGTTGGATTAAATAAGTATAGTCTTTTGTCTTTATTCTGGATTATTGATGACATTAGAAAGCCGATCTCCGAACGGTTTGTGTCTAGATCGCAAAGCCCTGAACCAGAAATTAGTTCCTCTATCAATTTCTGGAAATTTTCTTGGATTCTTATTTTTTGAGAACATCTGATTCTTTAACGGCATTGTTTTTCCATTCCTTTTCATCTTTTACTCTCTTCAGTGTGTTTGATCCATTCAGAGCTACACTTATAATATATTTTCATTTCTTCATATCTTATTCAAGAAATCTTTCGCTTGTTCATTTGATGGTGTTTTTCTATAGGCTTCGCTGATTTCTTCATTTCCCTTTAGAATTTCCTCTGTTAATTTTCAAGGGGTCATTTTAATTATACAAATGTATTTCTTTTCGCGTTTCTAATAAAAGGTTAATGGTTAGAGTTGAATTCGACCTGGAAACAGCGGTAACCACTCTCGAGCGCTTAGCCTTGGAGCGGGTAGAATGGAGATCAACATGTTTTAGTGGACTCAGCAGTTTTCAATCTGCTTGTCTGAATCATCTTCAAGAAGCGAGAGAAAGAACTAAAAGGTCAACCAATTTAACAGTGATCTCATTTCACCATCCTCAGTCTTGCACCATATGTTGCCTCTTTTGTAAATCACTAGCAAGATTATCGCACAATATTTCATAACTGATTCAACTGAGCTGTCACATCCTCATACGTCGAAAACGACGGGAGAGTCCATATTATATATATATATATATATATATATATATATATATATATATATATATATATATATTTTAATATCAGGAGATCAGTTGAATCCGCTACCTTCGTTTCAACATGACGATATCCTCAGAGGATTTTTATCAAATAATTTTGAATAATCGCCTGTGGTTACCAAGGTAAGGGATTCAACTGATCTGCTGATTTTTAATATTTAATGATCTTACTGTTTTATTTTTACTTTTTTTTCACACATGTATTGAGCACTTGAGAATACAGCTGTTTCCTGGCCTGATTCAACTCTGACCATAAAAAATTTCATGCATATATATATATATATATATATATATATATATATATATATATATATATATATATATATATATATTTGGTTGGATAGATGTGAGTTTGTGACCCTGGGTTTCACGCTTTAGCGATCGTCAGACAAACTTTATATACACTTTTCACACACACACACACACACACACACACACACATACATATATATATATATATATATATATATATATATATATATATATATATATATATATATATATATATATATATATATATTTCTGTATTTAGACAGCAATGGCTAAATGTATAGCCGAAAGCGCTTGGATAAAAAGAACATTCGGACAGTTTTTATATAATTTATCATCCGAAAAGAAAGAAAAAAGAAATGAGAAATTGTATAAAAAAACTAAATAAAAGCACCTTTTCTGTCGTATTCAATGAACACACACACACACACACACATATATATATATATATATATATATATATATATATATATATATATATATATATATGTATGTATGTATGTATTTCTAGTTTCCTGGTAAGTTCCTAGTATGTTTGCAACGTTTCGCTTTCCTTCAGATGATCCACTCACAGGCGTATTATCTTTCCTTGTTTACAAATAAGAAATCTAGTCTTGTCTTTCGTGGTATGTTTATCATTCAACCACCCAAAAGATATTATTTTCTATGATAATATTACTAGCTGTTTCTTCTTCGTCTTCGTCTTCTTCTTCTTCTTCTTATTATTATTATTATTATTATTATTATTATTATTATTATTTCTATCTTCGCTTCTTGCAGTTCTCGAAATTCCAAGAGAAACTCTTTGTCTTCTGTGTGTTGTCATCTGAATCGTTTTGGAAACAGTGACAAGAGTCACAAAGACTTAATAATGGCTGAGTTAGAAGCCGAACGTTTAGGAGATCTTAAACAAAACGACAGCAATCACGAGTGGATCGATTTAAGAAGGTCGATTTTGAAGTGGAGAGAAACAAACAAATATTCAGTTTGACAAAGTTTCCGTAGATAATCTATAAACCAAGATACGTATCTCTCCAAGCATTCACTTGTTAGTCGCGGAAAACCACGTGACAAACGTCACATTCTATTAAATTCAAAGCAGACACAGCCATTCTTTCGGGAACTTCACTAGATCCATTGTGACTGAATAGTGAGTTTCAATGCTTTCGCCCTCCTAACACAACTAAGCTATGCTTTGAAAATCACCTGGGAACTTCAAAGTAGGGAAATGGTTGGCAAGCTTGTCTCGCTAGATCAGTTGTAGCTGAATCGTGAGTTCGATCCTCACCGGGTGCCACGTACTTTCGGCTTTGTACAACACCTCAGCTAAGCTTAGATAAGGGGCACTTCCAAAGGTGTAATGATTAGCAAGATCATTTACGAGTGAATAGTGCCTCAGACTTTCGGTTTTGTATCACATCTAAGCTACGCTACAGGTTCGAAAGAAATCGAACCTGTAACCATTATGAGAGTCGACATATAACCTGTCGCGATTTTCTCAAACATTCAATCTTGTAAATTTAATTAATACCCTCTATTTAAAAAAAAAACAAACAAAAAAAAAACAGATCATTTGAATTATATCTATGAAATTAACGTATTGCCAAAACTGGACGGGAGCTAAGAAGCTATGTCTATTACTCAGAAAATTGGGAACAGTGGAATAGACAAAAATTGTCGATTATATTTTGCCAAAAAAGACAAACGATTTACAGTTTGACGAAGCAGTTACTTACCTTACGGAGCTCTTCAGTCCAAAGACGTCACTTTTTCATAAAAGGGGGAAATGTCTTAACCTCGTAAAAGGTGAAAATGAGGACTACTCCACGTTCGCCGCAATCGTGAACAAACATGGCGACGACTTTAAGTTAGCAGAATTAACTCCGGACAATTTCAAGTGTCTTATTTTTGTACAAGGGTTAGTCTCAGCCAAGGATAGTGAAATGCGTAAAAGAATGCTTTCAAAACTTCAAAATGAACCTGGATTAGCACTACAAAAATTGTCAGAAGACATCCAAAACTGTTTGAGTATAAAGAAATACTATTTTATTTTTGAATCGGATTGGGAATCCAAATTGTTGATCTCGCTCAACAGTGTGTGAATAACTGAGATCCAATTCAGAGAACTACGAACTGAAGAATCGACACGAAACCGGCCCATTGCCCGCTTGAACGCAGTGAAAGAGACAAAAAGAATACTGTCTTTTTCTGTGATGATTTTCTAAGCGTAGCTTAGATGTGGCACAAGGCCGAAAGTATGGAGCACTCAGCGAAGATCGAACTCTACTCAGTCGTAATTTTTCTAGTTCGACAAGCTTACAACCCATTACATCACGTCGAGGAGAGACCCTTCCTCTTTTAGGAGGTCGTATCCTTTCAGAACTCAGGCTCTTCAAACTTCCTATCTCGTGTAACGATTAGCAGTTTTTTTTCCTTTTGCTAAAATATTTATCTACCCCCCCCCCCAAAGAGGGTTGCATGTGGCACAAGGCCGGTTTAACATGGGTTGTCCGAGCCCGTAGGCTCGGCCAAAAATATTCCCTTTCGAACATGTATAACCGGGCTCAGGGTCAGTCCACCTCCCCGAACGAGACTGTCCTTCGGAGGAGGCTCGTCCGGGGTCCTCTCTTCCCGAAGGCAGAGACTTCGACTGTTTAGCTGGAACAGGTCGCAGTATTTTCCTTTTGCTAAGCCTCCCATCCTTGATCTTCCATCTATTTATACACGCTTGTCAGGTAAGTGGCTCAATGTCTTCCCCTTCTCTGTTGACCTCAATATGGCCTCTGAGGGTTAATATTCATAGCCTCATTATGTGATTTCAGCTGTCTTTTTCTTGATTCTGAGTAAAGGTTTTCTTTCTGACATTGTTTTTCTTTAAGACTTATTCGCTCCGTCTATGGAATTTTCAGTATCCTTCTAGTTTTTTCCTCATCCACTCAGCATTCAGTGACATAAAATATGATGGATAACACATAAGAATCCTGTAGTCTTTTTCAACGATTTTTTCCCGTTTCTCTTCAACTTGTGTAGCTTTTGGGAAGTCTTTTTTCATTGTCACATTTTGTCATCCTCTGTTAAAACGCCTTCCAAATATTTAAACTTCTGCACCTGTTTGATGTTTATATCTCCAATTCGTAACTCGCATCTTGTTTTGTTTTCTCTTGAAGATGACCGCATGTTCTGTATTCTTGCAGTTAATATTTTTTTCTTTTTTTTTTAATTATGAGAATTGGATATTTTCCAGATGTCTTAATGGGTTCCTTTAACAGTTAAAACAACGGGTGGGTTATCGTTGATTTTTATATATTTAAATTTAAATTTTGTGGTAAATATTGGTGAATAGCTTAGAAAAAAACCTAATGTCATTATGATCTTTCTTTAGGGCAGTGGTCCCCCAACCGATTTTAGGTCATTCCCCACTTTCGAATTTTTTAAATTCTCCCGTGACCCCCCCACCCCCGCCGTAATATTTAATTCTTACATATTCAAAATTTTACTGCAATTGACGTAAAGGAAGCTTAAAAGGCCATTAACTTTGGTCTCTAAACAAGCCTCCAAAGACCATGGCGTCCATGAAAGGGAAAAATAAAATAAAAAAAACAAAAAGACAGTTATATATAGTTTCAAAACATATAATAAAGAACTGAAAGGCAGAAATATAAAACATTAGAATGAAAGCTTATTCTGTAATATACTTTGATCACTTTAATCCTGAAATAATAATTCAAAATGAAATTTGAGCTCATCATAAAATGACTGTTAATGAAATCCTTGTGCGTCATGCCTGCTACAGATAGATTTTATATAAGGCACCAATTTAGTCAGCTTAAGCCTCAAGTCTCCTCGTTTAATGAAATCCAGTCGATTTCTTTTCTTCAATAACAAATCATTTACAGCAGTAAAGCCACATTCATCTAAATATGAAGATGGAAATGGTAACAACAAATTTCTTGCAATGGTGGTTGAATTTGGGTATTTAGTTATTGTCTCATCACAAAGCCATGCCATCACTCCTTTTATATTGAATAAAGTTTTAACGGACTCATCATTTTGCATCTCCAAGAGTTCTTCTTGGTACTGCATTGAAACATCAGAAATATACACTGCCACAGACTCACTAGAAAACAATTCATTGTTAATAACTAATTCTCGAATTGACCCATTATTCTGTTGGTATAGTAAGCCGAAGTCTGGACATCCTACGCATGCCTCACCAAAATATTAATATGCCCCACCAGTGGGAATCATTGCTTTAGGGTAACGTCATTAAGTTTTCGTTTGCTTCTTTCTTTTTCTTTATGGTTTCTTTCCTTTATTTTCCCTGTCCTGGGTATGACGATAAACTACATCCGCGTCCTGGGTATGACGATAAACTACATCCGCGTCCTGGGTAAGACAATAAACTACATCCGCGTCCTGGGTATGACGATAAGCTACATCCGCGTCCTGGGTCAGACGATAAACTACCTTCCAGCCACAAGGACTTTGAACAGGAGGTTTTGAGGAGCGTGGAACCACTTCTTAATTGCTAATGTTCCCAGGTCCACCCTAACCCGCGGTAGTAGCACCTGTTTGGGTCCCAGCTTTGGGCAAGCAGTTAACCCCGAACCTTTGGTAAAAACACCATGAAAGTGTAAAAATAGGTTTTAATACCAGAAATAATTCGTTAAAAAATATTACCAGCAATAAATTTTTGTAGAAAAAAACTATGACCACCAATATATTTTTGAAGGAAAACTTTTGACAAAAACAAAATATTACCAGCAAAATAAATTTTGTCGGCATTAAATAACCCATTGAGGTTGATATACCGTAAAACAAAAGAAACCAAAATCAAGCTTTATTTTCCGTCTGACATAAAATCGGAGGATGCCAAGGCTAGGATTAATGTTGTTCTGAGAAAAATGAAGAATTTATGTCTTAGGCAAAAGAGATTTCAGAATAAACTCCCATAGTGTCCCACGTCAATTATTTGTAACTCCCAAAATAGTTTCGACTTAGATGAGGAAAAATAAGCACAATATCTGTGATCAAAATAGCTACATATAAGTCTTTGATAAATCAACTTAGTAACAAATACATCGTTCTATATACAGTCTTTATATACCATGCAGCCTGTATGTATAAATCCTGATATTATTATCTTCTTTTATATGCTGTGTCCCTAAATTACATGGGTTATCATGGCTCTCTATGACTTCCTTTGTAGCTGTAAGCAGCATATGTCTCCGTAATATCTTTCCCAGTCCTTGTTCTGTCATCTTGTTACACGTGCTCGTTAGGTATATTTCTTACAGTTTTTCCTGTGTCTCTCTTACACCGTGAGTGTAAAAAGGCCTTTTTCGTTAATATGTATTCCAGAAATTTCAACTGCTCATATTTTCCGCCAATGGTATGCTCAGCATTTTCTCGTAGAATTACATCTCCGTTGCCTCAAAGCTCCTATTCCTTTGTGAGAAAATTGTCTAGAATTCACTGCTATATTTACGCGTTGACATTGCATAGAAATTGCGCGTTTTAACTGACAGTTCGTGTTGTCATCTTTTTTTTTTTAGACATACATACATACATTATGAAATGGACAAAGTCCTACAATTATTTTAAGACATTTGTGTTATGTCAGAGGACGTTCAGGCCGGTAAATGTCGTTTAATACTGTTATTATAAACAGAGCATTTACTTAAATATTTGTATATATAAAAAGAATGTATAAACATAAAAATGTCTTAAAATAATTGTCCATTTCATAATGTGTGACGTCATTAGTTTTACATTTGGATACGCTTTGAGCAGATATGAATGTAAGTGAGAGATTCGTGAAAGATTGAAGTTTAAAAGCAGTAAAATCGACCTTGCCAGTCGAACGATTTTCCGTGGCTCGATCGGTTAAGGCACGTCAGGGTAAATAATGGTTCCGTATAGGATACAGGTTCGATTCCTGTATGAAAATTTCTCGGACACTCAGGCCGGTAAATGTTATAAATACTGTTTAATATAAAACAGAGCATTTACTTAAATATTTGTATCTATAAAAAGAATGTATAAACATTAAAATGTCTTAAAATAATTGTCGCAGTTTGTCCATTTCATAATGTGTGACGTCATTTGTTTACATTTGGATACGCCATGAGCGGATATGAATGTACATGAGAGAATCATGCAAGATTATAGTTTAAAGACAGTAAATTCGACCTTGCTAACCGAACGCTCCTCTGTGGCCCAATCGGTTAAAGGCACGTCAGGCTATGTGACGGTTCCGTATAGGATACAGGTTCGATTCCTGTCGGAGGACGAATATTTTCTATGAAAATTTCTCGGACATTCAGACCGGTAAATGTCGTTTAATGCTGTTTATTATAAACAGAGCATTTACTTAAATACTTGTATCTATAAAAAGAACGTATAAACATAAAAATGTCTTAAAATATATACATACACACCTACATATATCAGTCGATCTCAAGAATGCAACATTGATTAAAAAAGAAAATAACTTACTTAGACGGAAAGTTGTTGAGAGTGCAGCTATAGATTCTTCTCAAAATGTTAACTTACACTCTGATTTTTTTCCGAATATCTCTTTCCGTAAAAGAAATACTCTTTCCCAAGCCAATATATATATGACAAGAAAAAAAATTTAAATTAAAGGACCTTCAATTATTTTAATACATACATAAATAAATCATGAAAACAACATAATAAATAATAATTATATTAAAAAATAAATATTTTATAGTTTACATTGCTCACGCAGTTAGCTTTAAGTATATTTTATAAACTAAATGTGATAAATACATTCTGTAAATAAAATCTTAACATTTATCAATATAACGTTCATCGGAGACACAAAACCAGTCGATAAAGGGATGTTTTCCTTTTGTCTTTATATATTTATATCATATGTTTATTAAACAGTATTTATATCACGGTGGAGTAGTGGATAGCGGCTTGGATTGAGGAATCGGAGGGCTGAGTTCGAATTCCAGTCGAATCCGTTAAATTCACTTACTGGCTAATACACCTGAGAAAGGTAATAATCCTCTTCTTCTCCCTCCAGTAAATAGCAGGACAGGCAGGGTTCTATAATCTTGGGTGGCAACTGGTCTTGGAGAAGAGCAACTCTGAATTCAAAACCTGTGTAGGGTCATTTGGGGACCTTGCGGCACTTAGTGCACCAGGTCTCTGTATTCGGCCCCTTCAAAAATGTAGTTGGTTCTGCAAAAAGCCTTCACCATTATAAGTAAATCATCGTCGAATATATATTCATATATATATATATATATATATATATATATATATATAAGGACGGTGAATAAGTTCTCGCTGTTTTTCAACAGTTGTCATTTTCAGAACTGCTTCTAATCGTAATGCAACGATAAGAAAGCGCCGTAAGCAAACTTGAAATTCAGTTTGAAATTTGTTTCTGTTGTTTCAAGTCTCTTCTTCATCTGTGAGGAGATTGCACAACATTCACTTTCATATAGGACTGATATTACATAACAGTTCAGTTCTATTTTCTTTGTTTCTGTTGCTTCAAGTCTCTTCTTCATGTTTGAGGAGATTGTCCAGCATTCGCTGCCATATACGTGGACAGATATCACGTAAGAGTTCAGTACTCTTTTCCTTGTTTTAACCGCAGTTTTATTTTTGTTTTTTCTTTGTTTTTTGTATTTCTTAATACACTGCTTAGCTTTTGGAAAGCGACTTTTTTTTTATCCCAATACTCCTTCGGATTTCAGTGTCACACTTTCCGCCCTGTTTTAAAATATTTTTTTAAAATATTTAATTTTTTGTACTTATTTCATTTTGGTATCTTTGATTCTCATTTAGCACTTTGGGGTCATCCCTTTGCTAACAGCCCTGCATTCTGTCTTCTTGAATTTGGCGTTTAGTCCTTTCTTCTCGATTTACTTCACTACGTTCTATAGGAGCTTTTGTAGTTTTCTTTCTGTGTCTGCTATCAACACTGTTGTGGTGTCCTCCCTCTAAAGAGTCTATGTTGGACTTTTCCGCCTACTATAAAATTAGTACGAGAGAAGGCCTCGAACTGATTGAATGCTGGGTCAACCGACACACACTCACGAGTCGTGTACTGTTGTACTCTAATGTTGTACTTACTGTTTAATATATTATATATCTACAACACTTGTTTTGTCATTTCTTAAACCATTTACTTACAAAAACACTGTGGTATCTGCATACCATATGAAAACAATGGCAGCCAATAATGTGTCCTGGTATATCTTCTAATTCTCTCAGAATTCTAATTCTCTTCGCTCTGTAGGTTGAATAAGTCCGGTGAGAAGATACATCCTTGCCTTACACCCCTTTCTATTTTTATATATCTGCTGAAAACATCCTTGAAATGGAACTAATTTTAAACACTGGGCACGTTTACTGTTTCATTGCCTTCCTGTTGTTGATAATATTTATTTTTGGTGTAGTAATTCTGTTTGGCAATCATTTTTTTTTTTGATAATTTTCTTTAACGATTAATTTATCAAAAATATATTCTTGCGATAGAAAGAGAATTTACTATAATATATTTTAAAGTTCCATTCTAAGCCGGGATATTTTTTCACTTGGAACTGAGAAAAAGAAAATAAAAATTCTACAGACATTTTACGTTTTATCCGCATCAAATATTTCCAGAGCCTCGTTGATACATTTCCAGCCATAAAACAATTCCAGGCGTCGAAAGAAATTCAGCGTTGTTATTAATAGCGTTATCTTCACGGCTCAGTGAAATATTCCATCAGACAAGTTCCACAGGAAGTACGCGCGTCTTATGGACGGCGCATGACTGTATGCGTTTAAAACGAAGAGAGAGAGAGAGAGAGAGGAGAGAAAGGAAGAGGAGAATCAAGAGAAGATATAGAGGGAAAAGATGAAGAAGGAAAAAGTAAGAAAGGGGGAAAATAATAAACGAAGTCGCAAGAAGAAAGAAAGAAAGAAAGAAAGAAATATGGAAAGAAAGAAAAATAGATATGTGGAAAAAAGATAGATAGATAGATAGATAGATAGATAGATAGATAGTAATAGAAAAAAGAAAGATATATGAAAAAAGAAAGAAAAATGATATATGGAAAAAAGAAAGGGAGATAGATATGTGGAAGAAAGAAAGAAAGAAAGAAAGAAAGAAAGAAAGAAAGAAAGAAAGAAAGAAAGAGGGAAAAATGAAAAGAAAGTGGAAAGGTAGAAGAGAAAAAAAATAATATATATATAGAGAGAGATAAATAATAAAAAAAGA
This sequence comes from Acanthosepion pharaonis, assembly GCA_903632075.3. Taxonomy (NCBI): domain Eukaryota; kingdom Metazoa; phylum Mollusca; class Cephalopoda; order Sepiida; family Sepiidae; genus Acanthosepion; species Acanthosepion pharaonis. The sequence continues at coordinate 500,708 of CAHIKZ030000330.1, forward strand.
CAGAGAAGCATTCGGTTCTGTTTATATTTTCATTTTATTCTTTTCTTTTTTTCAGCCATAGAAGCTTGATTAATCGATTCGCTCATGTGCGACAAAGTTAAACTGTGACTCTGAAAAGCTGGAGAAAAAAATATAATTGTATACACGAAAATATTTGAATTTCTGTGTTGATTTGTAAAACAAAGGAAAAAATAGTTACCATCTTCTAAAGATTGTAAAATAATCATTCTTAATTCTCATAAATTTTCACTTTTGCGGCATTAGAAAAATAATTACGTAAATAAAAACTAATAAATTTTAACGCCAGCAAAACTATCCGTTAATCACCACAGAGAAACTTTTTTATCTTACATCATCATTCCAAGAGAACAACGCATTGTGGCTTCTTGGTTTCAAAATTCCTGCTATAATGATGTTGATTTTCTGTCTATATATCTGAGATGAAATATTATAATTACCCGCATCCTCAAGGACACATAACCCAGTGGAGAAAGACTTTGGTTAGATCCAATAACTAGACCCAAAGGGTTGTGAGTTCAATGCCACAGCAGTGGTGAAACAACACTTGGAGAGTTGAGTTAAGGGGAAATAACTGAGACATTCAGAGGAGGCATGACACGTAGAAATAGAGCAGTCTGCCCCGGTGGACCAAATAATGTGTTCGATTCGAAATTCAATCACCGGAAGAAGGCCGCAGCGTACATTGGTCGAAAAATTGTGATTATGACAATGAAGAAAGGGACAGAAGCCCGAACAATGCAAGTAATGAAGCTGAATCAATTGATAAGAGAGATGGTTTACTCTGTTGTGCCAGACAGTTTTTCCCTCCAGAATCTATCTTACATATTTATAAGTCTACCATTCAACCATGCATTGAATATGGCTGCCACATCTGGTCTGGTGCTTCTGCTATATATTTAGAGATTCTTGATAAAATCCAAAGAAGAATCTATCTTGCATATTTATAAGTCTATCGTTCATCCATGCACTGAATATTGCTGCCACATCTGGTCTGGTGCTTCTCCTATGGATTTAGAGATTCTTGTTATAATCCAAAGAAGCAGCTGCTATGTTACTGGTCATGACCTGGTAGCTCAGCTTCAGTCACTCTCCCACCGCCTTAATGTAGCTTTCTTGTACCTTTTCTATTAAAAATTATTCTAATTGTTCTGATGAGGTTTTCTCTTTGGTACCTCGACATTAAACGTAGTACTAGATGGGCTACCAATTAACCAATCTAGTACTGATTAAAATGACTATTAGGTAATACTCTGACTTCATTGCATTGTAATAATATAAAAAAAAATTGAAAATGTTTTTAAATTGTTTATTTTAAACTATATTCAATATTTTAATCACATTGCACATTTTAATCATTTAAAATTATAGATGTTAGAAAGATCAGTGAAAATTCCAATTATATTTCTACATATCAATAGAGGAGTCACGGTGGCGTAATGGATAGTGGCTCGGAATGAGGAATCGGAGAGACGAGTTCGAATTCCAGTCGAATCCAGTACATTCACTTACCTGCTTGGGAAAGGTATGAATCCTCTTCTTCTGCCCTCAGGACGGACCGGGTTCTATATTCTTGGATGGCAACTGGTCTACCGCAGAAAGTAATGGCAACCGGAAAGGATCTGCATCGTAAGATACATGATCGCCTAAGTGTGTATCATGTATTGCATATTAATATGCTATAAAAATATTATTATTTTTTGATATTAATAAACTATAAAACTAAGAAAAAATATTGTCTTGAAAAAAATTGATTGAGAAAGAAATACATTGAAAATATGAATAAAAACAAATATGGCCGACATATAAAATACCTTTTGTAAAAAGTTGTTATCAACACCTGACTACTTTTTGTCTTTTATTATCTATTGCGCTAACGGAATGTATTTGCAAACCTGCTCTTTCAATCAGGAAGAATTTTAAGCAGACTAAAAATTTCTGAAAATGGGTACATGTGTATAATACAAATTCCTTTTAGTCATCATTTTCGTCCAAAATATCGCGTATTATACAAAAGAAAACACAAAAGGTTTCTTCTGAAAGCGGACATCATTTTCTGAAGAGTCTAACAGATTCTTCTCATTCTGCTGTCCATAAAAAAGCGATCTCGTATCAGTTAGGCATTTTTAGTGTTGCCTTTATTCAATCGACGCGGCAAGATTGTCAGGATTCGGCTGTCGATATCAAGGAAAGATAACACATATTATTTAATTTTGATATTTTAATTCTTTTTTGTCATATCGATAACCAGGGTAAATATGACATTTTACAAAGCCCGGACCAGGAATTGATCGCAAACAAGCCAGGTAAATATATCCACCCAACCAACAATTTTAATCTTTAAACTTTAAATTTTAAGCAGACTAGGAATTTCTGTAAACGTGACTAATACGATCTCCTTTTTTGCCATTAATTTTCGTCTAAAATATCGCGTATTATGCAAAAGAAAATACGGCTGAACACAAAACGGCATCTTCGAAAATCGGGCATCATTTTCTGAACAGACTAATAGACTCTTCTCATTCGGCTATCCATGGAAATAGCGCTCTCGTATCAGTTAAGCATTTTCAGTGATACCTTTATTCAATCCACGCGGAAAGATGACTCATATTATTTAATTTTTCTTAATTTAATTAATCTTTGTCAGGGTAAATATGACTAGATCCACGCACCCAATGCTTTTAATATTGCCGACATTAAGAAATGAAGAGAGCGACAAATATGGCCGACATATCAAAGACCTTTTGTAAACAATTATTATCAACACCTGCCTATTTTATGTTTTATTATATATTTGTGTTAGTTGAATGTATTTGCAATCTTGCTCTTTCAAATAGGAGGAATTTTAAGCTGAATAAAAATTTCTGAAACATTTTCTTGTGTATAATACAAACTCCTTTTTTAGCCTTTCTTCAGTTAAGCATTTTTAGTGATGCCTTTATTCAATCTACGCAGCGGGATTATTCTGATTCTGCTGTGGATATCAAGGGAAGATAACTCATATTATTTAATTTTCCTAATTTAATTAATCTTTGTAGTGTCGAGAGGGAGTGTAAATATGACTTGATCTCAAAACAGCCAGGTAACTAGATCCACCCACACAACACTTTTAATCATGAAACTTTAGACTAATTTTACAGCAGAAATTTGTAGTCTCGAGCCAAATAATGCTTGTCTCCATCTTCAGATTAATTAGTAAAAGGAATTTAATGTCTAATTCAGAGCTGCCTTCCGTCAAGGGCCACCGGCAGCGCGGCTTAGGTTTCTGACTCGTGAAGAGTTTGTTTGTACTGAATTTATATCTAACTCACAATAGGTGAGTCACTTTATTAACATGGCATTTCCTAATCATAACCAAAAAATAAATAATTAAAAAGATCTTGAGAAACCCGTAATAATTTCACGATTTTCTTATTTGAATTTTCTCATGAATCTTAATTCTTCAGTTAATGATTAAAGAAGCTGATGGCACTTTCTAGAACAAAAATAAAATATCCGTGGAAATTCCGCTATCACATCGTTAAATATTTGAGCTTAATGACTTTAGCAAAATATTGAATTCTGGTCGTTAATTTAAGAAGTGGGTACAAATGAAAAACAATTGAAATTTACAATTTTCTTTCTTTCTTTTTTTTTTCTTTCTTTCTTTCTTACAACTTAAAACAGAGGCTAAACGCCTGATGCGTTCTAGCTCCCGCTAATTACTTTCTTATCTAACTATCTATCTATCTTATCTTATCTTAACTATCTTTCTTTCCTATCTATCTATCTAATGTTATCTATCTATCTATCTATCTATCTATCTATCTATCTATCTATCTATCTATCTAATTTTATCTATCTATCTAATCTTATCTTTCTTTCTTTCTTATCTATCTAATCTTATCTATCTATCTATTCTAATCTTATCTATCTATCTAATCTTATCTATCTTTCTTTCTATCTATCTATCTATCTATCTATCTAATCATATCTATCTATCTAATCTATTCTATTTTATCTATCTAATCTTATCTATCTATCTAAGCTTATCTATTCTATTCTATCTTATCTTATCTATCTAATCTTATCTATCTATCTATCTATCTATCTATCTATCTATCTAATCTTATCTATCTAATCTTATCTATCTTTCTATTCTAATCTTATCTATCTAATCTTATCTAATCTCATTTTTCTATTTTTCCATCTTTCTTCTTCCTTCTTTTCCTTCTTCCTTTTTTCCTTCCTCTCTCTCTCTCTCTCTCTCTCTCTCTCTTTCTAATGAATTAAACAATGAAATCTCAAATTTCCTTTCATCAGCACCAAAGCAAAATGTTCAGTCAACTTTCTGTATTGGTATTTATAACTTCACTAAAAAAAACCGTCAAAATTCCACGGTTTTCCTGTTTTTATTTTCTGATGAAGCTTCTTAATTCTTCAGTTAAGCTCATGGTGAGTTCTATGACAATAAAATATTTGTAGAAATTCCGCTATCCCATCGTTAAATATTTGAGCTTAACGACTTTAACAAAATATTGCAATAACAATCATAAATATGAATTCTGGTCGTTATTTTAAGACGTAAGGGGATACAAATGAAAATTTGAAATTGACAACTTTTTTCATTTCACTGAAACAGACGTTAAACACTTTTTTCTTTCTTTCTTTCTTTCTTTCTTTCTTTCTTTCTTTCTTTCTTTCTTTCTTTCTTTCCTTCCTTCCTTCCTTCCTTCCTTCCTTCCTTCCGTTCTCCCTCCCTCCCTTCCTTCCTTCCTCCCTTCCTTCCTTCCTCCTTTCCTTCGTTCCTTCCTTTATTATATCGTAGCTTATTTTTAGCAGAGAACCAGAATCATAAGGTATTCTGTAAAGAATGACTTTATTACATTGTAATAATGTCAAAAGTCTTTGAAACTGACTTTAAATCGTTTATTTTAAACCATATTCAACATTTTCCATTATGAATAAAAATTAATTCTTTTAGTGATAAAGATGAAGAAAAGATTTTTTTTTTGTTAAAATAAAACTAAGTCAAATAGTAGTTCAGTGACTGCAAGTTTGTACTTCCTGTTATATGAAAATTGGCTGTAAAATTTGACCAATCAAGACTGACCTTATATGCAAGTTTAGGAAACTTCCGACTTGAAAAAGTCTTCTTACAAAATATGTTGAAAATTCTAAAAATAACTTGGTATTCTTTTACTATTAAACCCATTTCACCCACAACTATTATTTTTATAGAAAAACCTTTGAGAATTTCACGGTTTTTCCTATTTTCATTTTCTGATGAATCATAATTCTGAAGTTAACGATTAAATAAGCTAATGAGTTCTACAACAATAAAATATCTGTAGAAATTGCAATATCATATCGTTAAATATTTGAGCTTAACAACTTTAACAAACTATTGCAATAACAATCTTAAATAGGAATGCTGGTCGTTATTTCAAGAAGCAGGTAAAAATGAAAAGGTTTTTAAGAAAGATCTGTGAAAATTTTACGGTTTCCTATTTGGATTTTCTGATGAGTCTTAATTATCCACTTAACGATTGACTGTTTTATCTGCAAGAAACGATAATAAAATCCTGAGTGTCTGAATTTCTGTGATGAGGATATATATATATATATATATATATATATATATATATATATATATATATATATATATATATATATACTACAGGGTGTCCGTAAAAATCTGACACAAGTTTCTTTTACCTCCATAGATTAAACATGGTTTTGTCGAAAGAAGAAAGAATTGTTTTCTTTCTGTAGGGTATGCTAAAGAAGATGTTTTTAATGACAACTCCGAATGCAACACACTTGATTGAAAGAATAAAGAGTGAATGTGCTAAAATTGACGACAATGTGGTGTTATTTACATTATTCAAACTATTGTCCTCATCTTTGTCGCCATATTTATTACAACGTTTCGGCCTTTCAGTATCTGTCTATATTTATGAGATGAGATATTATGTACACTATTTACATTATTCGGACTACTGTCCTCATCTTTGTCGCTATATTTATTACAACGTTTCGGCCGTTGTACGCTCCGGCCTTCTTCAGGTGGTTGGAATGTCGAATTCAACCCTTTATTTCGTTCACTGAACTCAACTTTGGCTCCTGTCACTGGATATAACCAACACTTTTATCCACCGTGCCATGTGTCCTTGAGGACATCTGTGTATGAATTTCTGGGTATCATAAACCTAATGTCTTCGGCAACCATTTTTACCAGTGCTCATTTTGCAATTTTTTGCTGTTATTATTGCATGTTTTTACCAGAACTCATATTGAAACTTTTTCTCAATACCCGGTTAAGGCAGTGAGAACTTTCAGAGGGAAATTAACAGGAGATAACTGATAACTGACATCCATTAAACATGGCACGTGGAACTAGAACAGTCTACCCCAGTGAGCGAAATAAAGGGTTCAGTTCGCCATTCCAACCACCTGAAGAAGGCCGGAACGTACAACGGCGGAAACGTTGCAATAAATATGGCCATAAAGATGAGTACAATAGTCCGAGTAATGTAAATAATGTACATAATACCTCATCTCAGAAATATAGACAGATAATGTGGTGTTATTGTATCGAATTCACATAAATCTTGAAAAGCGCATCAACCTTTGCATCACAAATAATGGAAATCATATTGAAGATGTTATTTGTTAAGATTCCAATTCAATAAAATGGTGTTGAAAATTTCATTTCTTGAAAATATGCATTTTTGTCTATGTGTCCAGATTTTACAGCAGAGCAGTGAGCCACGTGATTTATAGCCAACCATAAGGAGGATAGCACGATTAAAAAGATTCAAGGTAATTTTCTTCGTAAGTAGCTCAGCTATTTTCACTACTGAAGACCATATGTGTAAACATATACCTTAGAAATGGTAGGATTTTTTTATTTTTATAATTAAAAAATTGAAGTCTTGTTATATTATCACTGACGATAGCGTGATTATCATGTCGCTGAAAGGAATTTATTTCTAACTTATTCATTTGAAAATAGAAACAATTCTCCTTTAAAGAAAAAAATTCTTATGAACAACGTTAGAACTGCAAGGAAATCTTTTTCAAAAGCAAAAGATGCTTTCAAGTATGATCTCCCATAGGGAAAATTACCAAATGGTTTAAATTACTAACAACTTTAGTTTCCCGAAAGCTCACAAAATTCGAGAAATATTTTACTTAATCATTATTTATGCATATAATCATATATGAGAGAGTGTGTGAGTGAATAAGTGAGAAAGAAACAAAATAACGTTTTAAGAAACGTTATTTTGCTTATGAGATCAATCGTGACATTCATAAAGGCTGCATGTGGCACGCGGATTGCATTTTGACCAACGGAAGCAGTAAGAAAAATGCACCCCATCGATGGGAATAAAGCTTTTAATTGTCCAGAAATGCCAATGATATTTTCGCCAGTTTCTCTCAATCTGGACAACCACGTCTTATCAATACTGATCTTCTGTAAATCGTAGATGAGGATAATCCTAAGCTGAATGAACGAGACTCAATACAAGTCCCAAGTCGATATTAACGGGACTGTGATCGCAAAAAAGTGTGTCTACACTTGTTCAGTAGTTTCTTCGTCATTACTTGTCGTAGGTACTGCAGTACCAACTTTTGTTACAGAAGACCATATGGGTGAAAACCATTCAACCATGACCAAAACATGGTCTACCTAAAACACACACACACACACACACACACACACACACACACACACACACACATACACACACACACATATATATATATATATATATATATACATATATATTTAATATTTTTTGTTTAAAAATATGATTCCTTCGCTACATAAGAGTTCTCATGTTTCAAAAACGAGAGCGGAAACCATCCAAATAATTATTAAAATTAAGTTGAATTGAGGTGTTTAGTCTCGTTTCATCTTCAAGCAAAATTTTAGGAATCTAATTTAGGATCCTAAAATTTCGTTGTATTTTGCTTTGATAAAGTCCACATTGGACGAAACGCGTCAGCAATTACCAGTTTTCCTATTGTCATTTTTATTCATAAATATTGTCTTCTCTACTGGTTAAATCAGAGAAAGAAATTTTCATATATATATATATATATATATATATATATATATATATATATATATATATATTGAAGGCATAATCTTAATTTGCATTAACCAATCATTCGTAAATTCTTTGTTATAACATACCTGTTCCTCTTTAGTTCTCTTATTTTATTTGATCATTGGTGGATACGGGAACCATTTTGTATTTTGGTTGTGCTCTTCATATCTGTTGATTTGTTTTAATGAGTGTGTATTTGAGTGACAAGTTTGATAAATTATTGTTTAAATCATTTAACCCCAAATTAATTTCGTCCAGTTAACTGATGTTTCTGCCATAATTAAGTATTTTTTATTATCAACACTATTTTGTTTAGTTTTTCTATATATATATATATATATATATATATATATATATATATATATATATATATATATATATACATTACATACATTGAGGTTAGATTTTGAAATTGTTTTTATTCTCCTCCCTACCACGGACAAACATTTTTTTCGATTCAATAAATTCATCCAAATGTTGGTTACTAACAAAGAGAAATCATGAGGTAAAAACCATTCAACCATGCCCAAGTTTTATGGCCTACCCAAGACACACACACACACACGCACACACACACACACACACACACGAACAATGGAAATAATAAAGGAGCAAGTATAGAGAAAAAGAACCTGAAGGGCACCCTGTGCATCTATACATTCAAAGGGACACACCATGTAGAGAGAGAGAGAGAGAGAGAGAGAGAGAGAGAGAGAGAGAGAGAGAGAGAGTGAGCGAGCTTGTAGAAATATAAAAGATCTTTTAGGGGACATCAACATTTTTTTTATATTGATATAGTATCAACTTTTTCTTTTAGATTGATAATTTTACTATAATTCACCAAAAGTTACTTTGTCTGTCATTCATTGACTGTAAGTGTAAGAGCCATGTTAGCATTTTTTTTCTTTATCTAATATTCCAATAAATGACATTTTTGTCTGTCATCATACAATCCACTGACTGTATGTCTAAGATCTATGGTAGGCATGGGCAAACTTTCTCAAGCTCATCACAGGGCGGGCCACACTACTAAAAAGATTTAAAGTAATTTTTTGTAGTAGGTACCGCAGTAGTAACTTTTGCTATGGAAGACCATATGCGTAAGCATATACTTTACAAATGGGGGGTGCTTTTTTTCTTTGGAGAAAATATCTTTCTATAATTAAAATGTTGAAGTCTTGGTAAAATAATATCATTGATGACAGCCGGATTAATACATGCATGTGATTTATTTCTAATTTATTCATTTGAAAATAAAAAAAATATATAGAGAAAAAATATTATGAATGTTTACACATATGATCTTCCTTAGTGAAAAGCCAACAATAGTTTAAAATGGTGAAAACATTGCTTTCATCGAAAGTTTTCAAAATTCGAGAAACATTGTGATCAATCATTTTTCATGTATATAGTTATATATGGGAGAGTGTGTGGTGAACAAGTGAGAACAAGATAACATTTTAGGAAGTGTTACTTTCGTTATGAAATTAAGTGTATCATTCAAAAAAGTCTAAAGAGGCTGCATGCAGCCTGTTGGACACAGTTTGCCCATGACTATGGCATTCATGTTTTTTTTTTCTTTAAATAATAAATGTGAATGTCAGTGTGTCACACATTTTCAACTTTACTCCTAGAGGCCATAGCCCGACACATCATACCATTTTGGAATCAGGTTGACTCCGTGAATAAATTATAAACATTCCGGACTAGATTCAAACCCACAATCCTGAAAAAATATCGTTACTGTAATTGGGTTTGGTGATTTCTTTACGATAAAATTTTTACATGATAATTTTTATAACTTGGAAATAATCGATCTTCCTTAGTGAAAAACCAACAATAGTTTGAAATGATGAAAACATTGCTTTCATTGAAAGTTTGCAAAATTCGAGAAACATTGTACTTAGTCATTTGAGAGAATGTGTGAGTGAACAAGTGAGGACAAAATAAAATTTTAAGAAACGTTATTTTCCTTGTAGAATTAAGCGTGCCATTCAGAAAGGCCAAACAGGCTGCACTTTGCCCATGACTGCTTTAGGGACATCCTGTATTGTTATGGGTACGTAGCTGTGTGGTTAAACTGTTCACCTTCTGGCGATGAGAACCGAGTTCGAATTTTACCACTATTTCTCAGGAAGGTGACCTCTTGATGTTCTCAATCGGGGCGAGGAATCCTAGCGTGCTCACCTTTGGAATGTGCCCGAAAATACTATACCACAGGTTGACCTAAGCCTGTGAGTGTAATTGTGCAGACAGAACCTTTTGAGAGCCGTTGATAGTTGTGCTAGCACGAAGTCACAAGTCATCGTGACAGAGGGTTTGAATCTTTTTTTTTTAATATTGATTATGCCAGAAATTACGCTCTCTCCCAGAAACTGTAACTAAAGTCCGATCAGCATAGTTTCAGTATAAACCACAGGTGGGCGTGTTGAACAAACAGAAATGTGCCCGAGAAAGCGTCTGCAACAGGGACTGGCTATCCGCCCTAGTAGACAGGCATCCTCGAATACGAGCCGCAATCTATTATTATTTACATACGGAATATTGTCCTCATGTTCGGTGTTGTTATCACAATGTTTCGACCGTTGTGCTTTCCGGCCTTCGTCAGGTGTATGTCAATCCGGATAATCTACAGGGAATTTCGAACTAAACACTTTATTTAATTTACGGGGTAGGTAGTTATAATTCTGCTGTCAGTGTTTAGGTATATTTTGTCGTTCTTATTTTTAGTATTGCACAATTATTGCTCGCTCAGTTTCCACTGAGACCAAGTACACACTACCAAGCCCAGGGATTGAACTCGTGATTACTATGTCAGTAAATTCAAGAACCAACGGCTTAATCTGCAAGTCACAAATAGCAGGAACACCGGACAATACATGGCAGGAATATTCTAAGCATGGACGCTTGTTACTTTGATGCAAGATTCATGCTGGAGATAAATATTGTCTCTCACGCCAAAGCTTCTTAACAACTGACCTAGAAATGGCTTCAATATAGTCTTTCCACTTCATAACAGCCGAGAATGTGAGCCCGTGAAGGCGTGTCGCGTCACTTTCCTGGGAGATAGCATCAAGCATCCTGATAAAACGTAGAGAGGGTTTTTTTTTCATTTTACTAAAACAGACTGTCGGGAAAAGGTTTTCTGGTATTCTAAACGAAATTATGAATATAATGAATAAACCTTTTCTTTTATAACTGCAGACGTGAGGTTATTCTTGTTGATGTGAAGACATTTATAATAATAATAATAATAAAGAAAAGGATATATAGTCTTAATTTGACCATCAATCTAAGAATTTTGAAATTTAGTACATAAAACTTTCGAAATACAGGCTGGTCTGAAAGTCTTGTCACCCCCTACCAAAAAGTAATGAGAACAATAGAACAAGTAATATATAATACAAATCCGATGGACTGGATTCAGTTTATTCACTTTCATTAACGCTGTCACACTTTGAGAAGGTCTGCATTTTTTAATTATTTAATTGTTGGCATTAATTAGGAAATAGCTTGATAAAAAAATTATACATTTATTGTAAGTTCGATGTAATTCCTTACTCGTTTTAAGTCAGAAACATAAGCCCCGCTCTCGGTAGCCATTGACGGAAGGCAGCTTTGAAATAGGCATACAATTCCCTACACTAATTAATTTGAAGAGATAGATAGGCATCATGTGGTTCGAATCTCCAAAATTCTACCTGAATATTCGTCTAAATTTAAATGATTAAAAGAGTTGGTTGGGGTAGATCTATTTACCTGGCCTCTTTGCGATCAATTCCTGGTCCGGGCTTTGTATAATGTCATATTTACCCTGGTTCTCGACATGACAAAGAAGAATTAAAATAGGAAAATTAAATAATATGAGTTATCTTCCCTTGCCGAATCAGGATAATCTTGTCGCGTCGATCGAATAAAGGCATCACTGAAAATGCTTAACTGTTACGAGATCGTCTTTTGCATGGAGAACAGAATGAGAGAAGTCTATTAGACTGTTTGGAAAATGAGGTCCGGTTTTAGAAGAAAGCTTTTGTGTTCAGCCATATTTTCTTTTGCATAATACGCGATATTTTGGACGAAAATCGATGGCAAAAAAAGAGTTCATATTATACACAAGTACACGTTTTCAGAAATTTTTAGTCTGCTTAAACTTCTTCCTGATTGAAAGAGCAGGGTTGCAAATACATTCAGTTGGCGCAATAGATAATAAAACACAAAGTAGACAGGTGTTGATAACAATTGTTTACAAAAGGCATTTGATATGTCGGCCATGTTTATTCCTCTTCTCTTTCTTAATGTCGGCAATACGTGTTTCTCTCTCCATCTTCATATAATTAATATATAGAAATATAATAATGTTATATCAAATAAAACACGTATGATAGATTAATTATCAACTTAAAATTTATAACTGGGTATGTCTTGTTACAATCTTGCCAGGAAAATTCGAAAATATATTTTGAAACGGAAATTAGAACAAAGGTGCCGTGACTAAACACTCGCTCCATTTCTAGGCTGTTAGGCGGAATGTTGTTAGACACAGCCACGTCTCGTCTTCCTTTAAGAGAAATTGTTGAACTGATTTTCTATTGGCTGATAGAAACACCTGTTACATCAGCAGCAGTTTATTGTCAAAGAGGCTTCATCAGTACAATTGTACCAATATTGTAGAAATGTCTGTAGCAGTGTTATGGTCAATACGCATCAACAACTCGGACAAAGCAACAATATTGTAGAGATTGGTGAATCTCTGATGTTTAAAAGAATTTTATTTAGGAAGAGTAGTGCGTTAATAATGGATTTGCGACTTTACGATATTGATTTTAAACGATCTACCTGGTGCATGTTTCTGACAGAAGTGCAGCAAATTTAATTTCAGTTGTGCAGTGATGTTTTGCATCTGGTTCTAACATTCATAGTGATAGATGGGCCGCCTAGAATATGGGTTAGCTGCGCTTGGGTTTCAGCATTTAGTTGTCAACCATAATCAGAATTTTCTTGACCCAATGACGGGGTCCTTTATCAATCATGTGGAAGTATATTGGGTAAGAATCAAGAAACGCCTAAAGAGATTTGATGGCTCAACAGGTGATATGAAATGGTCAGACCTGGAGGAGTCAATTTATAGGGATTTTTTTAAGTTCGAGGATAATAGTGTTTGGGAGAATAGACACATTTTTAACATATATTATTACAATACACATTTTAAATATATTATTATATTTGGTTTTAAATTAATACTGTACCATGAATGCACTCGTATTAATTTTTTAGGGAGATTCGTCTAACATTCTACCGAGATTTTAATGTAACACGTAGTCCGAAGGTCTTGTCGTCGGTACATATAATTTTCTATTTCAGATGGCTGACACAAGCTAACGAGTTTGGAAGGAAGGTAGGGGCGACACAGACTTTCGGACCACCCTGTATGATCTGGTATATTTCAATATATATTACATAGTGCTGGCTGTACTACGGGGGTCGTATTATATTCAGGCCGTTTCTTCATAGTCATTAGGGATTTTATTTTTATTAATTGCTTAATTTTTTGTGCGATATAAATGCAGACAGGTTTACCAAGAAAAAAAAAAGAATAGGGTAGATGAATTCATTTTCTTGAACTGAGAAGAATAAAACAATCATACATTTGCATTGTTGTCCTGATAATGAAATTGGCGCCAACCTCAGGCTACTGTACTCTATACTACTGTACTGATGCGGCTTCTAACTGTTATGACAAGAAGATTCTTGGGATAAATTACAGAAGTAGGGTACCCAGGCCTACTCGGATAACGTTCTTGCTTGCCGCGGGGTTCCCACAGACGCAGAGACAGGAACGACCAGAAGACGCCGGTTACCGATGCAGACGCTCCTTGGATTTTCACCAGAGCCCTTGTTAGCCGGCGTGTGTGTGTCAGACCTGCCCGCCTTGGGTGGCCCTACCAAGAACGAAGTTCCGGGCGGCATAGCTCTGACACTACCGTTTACACCCCCCCACCGACTGTGAGGTAAGGGTTGGACTTTTACGGTCAAATCACGCTGAAAACACCGGTTCTCGTTCGATCACCGAAGTTAAGCATCGTAGAGCCAGGTCAGTACTTAGATGGGGGACCGCTTGGGAACACCTGATACTGTAAGCCCCCAAAGTCCAACCTCAGGCTAGAGCAAAGAAGACTAATGATAGCGGTCGTCCAGAACTCAGACTTTATTAGCTGGGGGTAACGGGATCAAACGTATGAAAATAAGGTACCACATAGCGTTCAAATATACAAATATCAAAATAGAGGCGAGTTTTGTAAAAACATGTTGCGGAGAATCAGTGTCCGATCAGCCCTGATTCGGTCGTTTGGGGGAAAATCATACGATGTTTCGAGAACAGAAATTCTTAAGGAAACCAGGAATATAACATTGCTGACAACTCCCTCTTGTTCACCGAAGAGATACATTTTTGCGAAATTCCCTGCTTTTATTTACATTATTTACATTATTCGAACTGTTATCCTCATCTTTATTGCCATATTCACAACATTTCAGTCTCTATATCTCTGAGATGAGGTATCATGGTTACTTGCATTATTTACATTATTCAAACTGTTATCCTCATCTTTATTGCCATATTCACAACATTTCGGTCTCTATATCTCTGAGATGAGGTATCATGGTTACTTGCATTATTTACATTATTCAAACTGTTATCCTCATCTTTATTGCCATATTCACAACGTTTCGGCCTCCATATCTCTGAGATGAGGTATTATGATTACTTGCATTATTTACATTATTCAGGCTGTTATCCTCATCTTCATTGCCATATTCACAATGTTTCGGCCTCTATATCTCTGAGATGAGGTATTATGATTACTTGCATTATTTACATTATTCAGACTGTTATCCTCATCTTCATTGTCATAGTCACAATGGATAAAGGCGTTGGTTAGATCCAGTGACTAGACACAAAGTGATGTGAGTTCCATACCAGGCCACAGAAGTGGTTAATCTAAAATTTGGAAAGTTTAACATGATCGCTTATGAAGGAAGAAGGTTCGTTCAACGCAGTCCTAAAGACAGATATTCACCTCAGGGCACTAAAAGCAGCGTTAAATTTGGTAGAGGAAGTGTGATGGTATTTGGCATGATTTCACCTGCTGGTACGGGGAACCTCTTGTTAGACTACACGGTAGAATTAATGCAACTGTATACAAAGAGATATTGAAGAAACACGTTGTACCTAATTTGAGAACTGCAATTAATCAACCAGCTGTATTTAATGCAAGATAACGCGCCATGTTACACAGCGAAGTCGGTTAAGACATTTCTTTCCGAGGAAAATGTTACTGTTATGGAGTGGTTTGCTCAAAGCCCAGACATGAATCCTATTGAGAATGTTTGGAAGTTACTAAATGAAAGAGCTAAGGAAAAGAATCCAACAAACGTCAAAGAACTATGGACTAATTTGAAAGGAGAATGGAAGAAAATACCCGTTAATGAATGCAAGACATTAATTCGCTCATGTAGCAAAAGATGTCAAGCTGTTATTGCAAGTAAAGGTTTACACATCAAATAGTAATGTATTATGAACGCTATTTTCATTTGGATATGATGTATCCATTATAATAGTAGGATTTTGTTAATCGTTCGGATGTTTTTGATCATCTATTTTTTTCAAATGTTATATAATTATTCATATAACTTTATCAAAATAAGTTTATTGATCTTTATATTTTGGAATTATATAATTTACATTTATATCCTTATTTTTCCTTGATAAAATGTTCTTTGAAGCTTTAAAATAAAAATTTATTTCACATTTAGACTTTTTCTTAACATCGTCTGATCTTATGCTCGCTACTGTATATGTATGTGTGAGTGTGTGTGTGTGAGTGTGTGTGTGTGTTGCGGCATGTTTGTAAGAGATTATTTAGAACAAAATAATTTTCATTTGGTTTTTCCGACCATATTGTTGTGTTTTTTTTTGTTTTTTGTTCCCCCCCTCCCAAAGTTTAACCTTGGAGTCGTACGCATCCTCGAGACGATAGTCGGGATGCCGAGGCCTTGTCAAAAGAAATGACGTGTGCAAAACGCTTTATTCTAATACGGCTCTGTCCGTCGCCATTCCACTTACCCCAAGCATCCGTCATTTTTCTATTTTATTTTGCACATCTCGAGGCAGTCAATAGTTGATCAGCTTCATTACACGCTTCATTAAATACCCGGTGCAGCGGGCAGTCGCATTGTGTAAGTGGCGCCATCTTTGGTTACGCTCTAAACTTGAGGGCTCTGAACTACAGAATTCGCTCAACACAAGAGGAAATAAATATATAATCGCTATCAAATTGTTTTCGCTTTCTGTCTCGCTAGAAACTTCGTCTCAGGTTGATTTCTTTACTTAAATATATGGTTGGTTAATTAGCAATGAACCCAATTATTATTTGGCGTGGATTTGAGTTTAATTTGTATGACGAATATTTTTTCAAATGTCCAGTATGGATGAGGCTGAGAGTTTCTGATTAGTCCTTCATTATACGAGGCTCTAAAACTAAAATCTTTGAATTCTGCTATAATATTTCACATTCATTAAACCTACTTACAGAGTCACAAATATGGATATCATATTAGAATCAAGTTTAGGTTTGGTTTGGTTTGGTTTCTTTTGTTTTACAATATATCAAGCTCAACGGGTTATTTAATGCCGACAAGATTTTTATTGCTGTAATATTTTTTTTTAAATATAATGCTTGTAATATCTTTTCCCAAAAATGTATTGCTGGTAATATTTTTTTTCCAAAATTCATTGCTGATAATTATTTTTTACAAATATGTATTGCTGGCATTAAAACTTATTTTCACACTTTCATTGCATTTTGTACCCAGTTTTAGGTTAATTATCTGCCCATAGCTGGGACCGTAACAGATGCTACTACTCTGGATCAAGGGGACACCAGTGATTAAGAGGTGGTTCCAAGCTCCTCAAAACCTCTTGATCAGAGGACTTGCTGCTGGACGTAGTTTTTCGTCTTACCTAGGATACCTCATTTGGAGGTGGTTCTTTTTTTTTAAGCGTTTCACCCCAAGCAAGGCGAGAAGCCACTAGGACGCAAGGGATTACAGAATATCAGAAAGGAGTGATAGAAGAAAGGATAGGAGAAGGGTAGTGGATAGATCAAGATAACTGGAGATGTCGATTGACATTACATTTGAATAGCTGGAGATTATAGCACCCAGGGAAACTGGAATAGGGAAGGGAGTTCCACAGGCGAGAGGTGCGAGACATGAAGCTATTAGAGTAGAAGAGACGGCTACATTTAAGAGTTTCGACAGTGAAAGGGTGAGAGCGGGATGCCAGCCCCGTAGGCCTCTTACCTCTTTAAAGAAGTTTTGTCGGCGTAATCTGAAGCCGCAGCCGACAGGATGGTATGAGAAGCTATCTCATTGCCCAATAGTACTGATCTACTAAAGTTTCTCCTTAAACACTTCCCCAGCGTAAACATAGACAAATATACACGTTCAAAAACCACAGATGGGGTTATAAATCATTCTTGATTCATTTTATGCCATTCTGAGCCCTGAAACGGACCCAGTTTCTCCTTAAACCGCTCTACTTTAAGGTGCCTCAGTTTCTTAGGCAAACTCGATTCCCTCTAAGCTGGAAACGAATTCAGTTGTCAACTCATACGGCTGGTAGAGTTAGCCACCGCTCTGGTGCTTCAGGGAGCCTCGGTTTCGTAGTTACTATATTAAAAACAATTTTAAAATATCGTCTGAAACTGAAAGGTTTCCCTAAAATAATTGGCGGGAAACGGGTTAACCATTACTTTATAGCAAATCGCTCAATTTGTTTACTCTGTGAGTAGATCGGGATTAACTGAATAATTCCGAATTTTACTTCGCTAGTCTCTAGTGATTGCGAAATAGCAATAACTCACCCACTGCCTTCAAATTCGGAAGATTGAGGAAGAAGAAGGAATAAAATTTGAAAGCGTATGTGAGATTTTAGCTTTCACAAAAACAAAACATACAGATGCATGCTGGGATTTCTTCCTAGGGAATAAGATAGACCTCTTGTCGATCTCATCCGCCATGTTTTTGTTCTTTTTTGTCTTGAATTTAGAACGTTGCAATCACTTGGCCGCACCTCTTCTGTGTATTAACTCCATTCTTATTATGTGAACTTTTTACTTGATTACTTTCGTCTCGCATATATTGTCTGCTTAATATTATATTTGACGTGTTCTTTTCTTTCTTTTAGTATTGTTTATGGATTTTTTTTCTTTGGATAAAGAATTAAAATTAGAACCAATATATCAGTTATACAAATTTCTGTGAACTGGTCATTCTATTTTATAAC
The DNA here is from genome assembly GCA_903632075.3 of Acanthosepion pharaonis. Taxonomy (NCBI): domain Eukaryota; kingdom Metazoa; phylum Mollusca; class Cephalopoda; order Sepiida; family Sepiidae; genus Acanthosepion; species Acanthosepion pharaonis. The sequence continues at coordinate 519,170 of CAHIKZ030000330.1, forward strand.
GGTAGTGCAGTTCCCCGATTGGTAACAGATGAGTTCGGAATTTGAAATCGGTTCGCAGATCACACTATCCGAAAACAAAACATAGAAATGCATGCTGGGATTTCTTATAACGGTTGTAGATTGTAAAACCGATCTTAAAGTTAAGCAACAACAAGATGCACAAAGAAAAAACTGAGTAGACTCTTTTCAACACTATCAAATTCAGGGATTGAACTCAACAACTACCAGGGAATTTTTAGTCAATATTTTCATCTATGATCCTTAAAGATGGTTAAATGATTAGCCGAAAGCGCTCAAAATCAAACAGCATTTGGCCAATTTCTACACTCATTAAGTCCAAGTGTAAAGTGATGAATAAAATTTATCTTTGTTTTCCACTTCATTATCATTCTTAATTAATTTAATAATCTTCATGGCGTGGGTAAATCAACTGTTCATTTTAACTCCTAAGCTCTGTACCAGTAAAAGTCAAAGCTTTTATGGTCAGAATATCCAAAAATATATATATATATATATATATATATATATATATATATATATATATATATATATATATACTATATATAACGCGTTTTGCCCTCAACCTGGCAGATAAGGTTTCCCTTCTCGATCTGTGTTTTACCTCCATCCCCTGAATCTTGTAGCGCCACGCAGCTCTGCCCTCTTGGTAACTCCAATCATGCCGTAGTATCTGTTAATATTTCCTTCCACTTCACACCCGGCAACAAACCTCCCATCACTAGAACTTCGTTCTACTATCAACGAGCGGATTGGGACTCGTTCCGTGACTTCCTCCGCGATCTGCTCTCAGACAAGCAATATGGTTTCCGCTACGCCCGATCTACAGCTGATGTGCTTACGGCCATCACTGAAACCATCTACCAAGCCCTTCAAAATAACGGTGAGGCTCGTGCCGTGGCCCTAGACATCTCCAAAGCGTTTGATAGGGTTTGGCATGCCGGCCTTCTTTGTAATCTCCAGGGTTATGGCATTACTGGTCGACTGTTTGATATAATACAATCATTCATGTCAAACCGAGAATTGAAGGTCGTTCTCAACGGTTTCTCCTCCAATTCCTATCCCACGAACGCAGGTGCTCCCCAAGGCTCCATCCTTGGCCCCACTCTATTCCTTATTTTCATCAACGACCTTCCTGACGCCATAGATTCCCAAGTTGGCATCTACGCGGACGACACTACAATTTACTCCTGCCTCAAAAACAAATCTAGTGTCGCTGATAAAACTAACCTGGCCGTGCATCTTGAAATGGACCTCTAATCGGTTGTTAACTGGGGCAAGAATTGGCTGGTCAACTTTAACCCTCAAAAACTAAACTACTCTCTATTAATCATCATAGAGATCCTTCCCTGGCCCCTATTAGAATGTCTGATAGTCAACTTCTTGAGAGCAACTCCCTGCGTTTGCTCGGTCTCACGTTGACTGCTGACCTGAGATGGAACAAATACATTGAGTCAATTGCTTCTTCCACCGCGAGGAATCTATACTTCAAATATACAAATTAACCATTCGCCCTTGCATGGAGTATTGCTGCCATATATGGTCTGCGGCACCTTCTGTTTACCTCGGAGTTCTTGGCAAGATCCAGAGACGGATATGTAGTGTTATTGGCCCTGATCTGGCGCCTCGTCTGCAGTCACTCTCTCACAGACGGGCCGTCGCCTCTCGCTGTCTTTTCTACAAATACTTTCATGGTAATTGCTCCGATGAGCTGCTTTCACTGGTTCCCAGACTCCATGAATTCAAGCGCCCTGCGAGGCTGGCATCCCGCTCCCACCCTTACACTGTAGAAACTTTTAAATGTAGCCGTCTCTTCTACTCCAATAGCTTCATACCTCGCACCTCTCGCCTGTGGAACACCCTTCCCAATTACTGTTTCCCTGAGAGCTATAATCTCCAACTATTCAAATGTAATGTCAATCGACATCTCCAGTTGCCTTGATCTATCCACTATCCTTCTCCTAATCCTTTCTTCTATCACTCCTATATGATCTCGCTCCAAATCTTCTGCAACCCCCTGCATCCTAGTGGCTCCACGCCTTGCTCGGGGCGTAATTCTTATATATATATATATATATATATATATATATATAGGGTGTGTGGGAGGTGAGATATGTCTTGTTTAACCGATTAAATGTCAGATCTTAGCTAAATAAGGCCAAAAGGTGGAAGTGTGGGTTATTTTTTCGTCATGTCGCTATAAACCGATATATAGACATGTCATCATTGACGATTGTAGAAAACATGACAGCGACAAATGTATCGTGGTTGTAGCCGGATATGATAAGTTGTATTTGTTTTAAGGAGTTTGGTAAGTTAATCAGATGCAAAGTTAAGAGAAGAATTTCTTTTTTCAAAAAGTTTTATATGCAGGACGCTTCTTAAAGCGGCCTGTAGATAAAATCAAAAAATTTTTACATACTTCTTTTTTTTTGTCCAGAAAAGAAAAAATAAATACAAATAAAACACAAGAACAACTAAAGGAAATACTTAGCCGCATTACCTTGTCAGTCGTTTTAATGAAATTTGCTTTAATTTGTTTACTTGCTGCACAAATACACAATTATATATATATATATATATATATATATATATATATATACCTACGTTTGGTGTGCAACGTAATTATATATATATATATATATATATATATATATATATATATATATATATGAAATAGACAAAGCCCGACAATTATTTTAAGACATTTTTATGTTCATACATTCTTTTTATAGATAAATTTATTTAAGTAAATGCGGTAAATGTCGTTAATTCTGTTTATTATAAACAGAACATTTACTTAAATATTTGTATCTATAAAACGAACGTATAAACATAAAAATGTTAATATATATATATATATATATATATATATATATATATATATATATATATATATATATATATATATATATATATATATATATATATATATATATATATATACCAGCAAACAGATATATTTCTTCATTTTATTGAAACTAGTCGAGGAATCTAAATGAAATAATAATGAAAAAAACGAAAGAATATTAATCTACCACACAGTGTGCCTGAAGATTTTAATATTTTAATATTTTTTTATTGTTCAATATATATATATATATATATATATATATATATATATATATATATATATATATATATATATATATATATATATATATAAAAAAATTATCATAACTATCGGAATAACATATCATTAGGTAAGAGTGCTAATAATTTTTGAATCTCCTTCGTGTGCCTATATATATATATATATATATAACAAATATCTTGAGATATATTTTACTGAGAGCCAGCCGCTGGCAGCAGACATTCTCTTTGCTTCCATGATGTCTGCAAACACATCTTCATTCAATGACCTCAGAAGCTTTTTGCATTCGACCGTGGCGAATAGAGCAGGTTGTCTGAATGTATATGATTGGGAATAAGGAAAGGTTCAGTAAAGGCAAAAATATTTAGAGAAACGCAAGTGATTGAATCACCCCAACTATATATGGGAGATAATATCGGAAAGTTCCAGAATGAACGTAGTGAAAATAAAACTGCTTCACAGCAAGGTGGGCAAGACTAATTCCCGTTGGTGCCAAACCTACTGAGTCAGTCTGCTAGCAGGCTTAGGAATATCCACTCGCTTTCAATTATAAGACGAGCGTTCGTGATGTTTTCTTGGATCAAGTTACTTGCGTCAAATTCTGCATGAGGCTCCACAGAGCCGGTACTAGTTTTCTCAATCTTTTGGCAAACATTATTTAGGACGAATATAGGTTTTTGAGTGGCAAGAGCGTTCCGAGGCCGGTCGAGTGTCGGTTCAGTGTAATGAGCAATAAGGGTAATTACTTGACTTGTAAAACATCAGAAAACTGAACAATCATTATTCTGAAATCACAAGAAAAAAAGAAATATTAAATATTTTGCTATTTATTCGAGCAGTAGTTTATATTTATGTCAACAGCAGGAAATCTCTGATAGCATTTCGTAGCATTCTGATACTACTGCAGTAATTTCTAGTTTCATTTTTTAATCACTTCAGCCTGGGCAAGGTAATAAAGTCACTAAAACGTAAGGGGTTACTGGGTGTTAGAGACTATAAGGAAAATTACTATTAAGGAGAGAGAACAATAAAAGAATAAGAATTAAGAAGAGAGAACATTACTATTTCAAAAAAGGTTTGGAATCAGGAAGCCAGAAGAGAGTTCAACAATCGAGAGGTCCGATAGAAGAAAAGGTTAGTATAGAACTTACGGTTATATCCAGCCATTTCAACTGTAAAACGATGAGAACTTGCCGACAATCTAGTACTGAGCTTAAATTTATAAAGTCTAACTTTCTTAAAAGGCAAGTTCAGCTGAACAATTAAAATGAAAGTATTAATGAAAAAGGCAGATTCAAGCCACATAACAGCGGTGTAAAAGTCACAGAAGGAGAGATGCAAGGTTAGGACCAATGATATAGCAGATTCTTCTTTGGATTTTATCAAGAATCTCTAAATATATAACAGAAGCACCAGACCCGATGTGGCAGCAATATTCAATGCATAGATGAATGGTAGACTTATAAATATGTAAGATAGATTCTTCTTTGGATTTTATCAAGAATCTCTAAATATATAGCAGAAGCACCAGACCAGATGTGGCAGCAATATTCCTTGTATGGATAAATGGTAGATTTATAAATATGCAAGATACATTCTTCTTTGGATTTTATCAAGATTCTCTAAATATATAGCAGAAGCACCAGACCAGATGCGACAGCAATATTTAAATCAAGATCAAATTGTAGACTTAAAAATCTGTAAGATAGATTCTGGCAAGAAAAATTGTCTAGAGTGACACAGGGTACCAACTTTCCTAGCCACGGACCTAGCAAGTAATTCAATATAATCTTTTCATTTCATGTCAGCGCATAAAGTTTAATCAGAGCGCAACGGGTCACTTTCTTGGAGGTTAGCATCAGCCATGCCGATGGAAGGTAAAAAGTCTTCTCTCAGACGAATACCTGCATTAATGCTAAATATCGAGAAAATTGGCCATTTATTCTTATATTGTTAAGATTGTGACCACTAATAATGAATCATGGTAGTACTTCTAATTCTCTTAGAGTCATTTCACTGTAAAGGTTGTATACGTCCGGCGAGAAGACACACCCTTGTCATGTGAGTCTTTATCTTTCTTAGCAGCAGACCTAGAGTTGTTACAATATAATATTTTCACTGAAAGTCGGTTCAAAACGTTAATCCGAGCAACGAATCAATTTCCTGGATGTTAGCTTCCACGATACTAATCGAAGACAAAATGTATTTTTTGGATTTCATATCGCAAAATATGTTTCGTTCTATTAAATTCCAAATGATAAATGCCAAATAAGGTATAGGCAGAAAATTTATGAAGTTTTATTAGCTACAAAATATTTACTACATAATAACAATAGGACAAAATTTATTTCCTGAAAAATGTTCCCAAAGTGATATAGTATTTCACCTTTGTGAATTAGTAAATTTGAACCAAGCTTGAATTGTATATAAAACCTTGTGAATTAGTTTATTATATCTTCCATTAGGGTGTTGAGAATTTAATAAATTTCACCTATGTGACTTATAAGTGAACTAACCAAGACAAAAGTAAGGTTGAATGATATAAATCTATATCTAAAATTAGTTTATCATCTCTTTTATCAAAAGCGAAAGTGAAGAGAATGGGCTTTTATTTGGTTTTCTTTTCTTTCTAACGGAATTTCCATGTTTTTTAATATTTTGCATAGCTTCGGATTTCGGTGTCACATTTACCGTCCTCTGTTAAAACACTTACTAGATGTTATGGTCCGGTTCCTTGTACCACGGTGATAGTCCAAGGTAGAACCAATAAAGAAGAACTCGAACACAGGTATGGAATAACACAGATATATTACAAACAGGAATATATACAGAGAAGTAGAAAGTGTTAGTACGAACAATCAGGTTTAGTAGAGAGAATAATGTATTCTCGACCAGCATCATTATTCCAATGTCTTGTAGTAATTGTCTGAACGCGACTCTCTTTCGGACTACCTCTGACTCGACTCTTGACTCGACTCTTGACTCGATTTGAACTACTGACTCCGTTTGAACTACTGACTGACTTGAACTACTGACTGACTCGTTTGTTGCCTACTCCTGAGGCGCAGTATTTATTAAGTATGGATTTATTAATTCAGCATTTACATTGAGATTAATCCTGAGAGAATTAGAAGTCTTGACAGGACTCATAATTAGCGGCCACAATCTTAGCCATATTAGGTATGCAGATAAAACAGACTTAGCAGACACTGAAAGGAATCTACAGTAATTCCTACAAAAGGTGAAATGAAGAGAGAAGAACAGACGAAACCTCTTTTGAAAGAAGTGTTCCTCTAGTATGGACACTACGAGAATTGAAGACGCCAAGATCAGTCAAGTCCAAAAATTGAAATATCTAGCAAGTGCTTTAAAAGATGACGGTAAATATGACACCGAAATCCGAAGCTATGCAAGATATTAAAAAAAAACATTAAAATTCAGTTAGAAAGAAAAGAAAAGAGAAACAAAAAAATACAAGAAAATGGCACTCACCTAACAGATTAAGAAAAGCCTTAGAATAAAAGAGATATGGTTCTACAGAAGGATACTGAGGATACTGAACATGTGAGCAACAACGAAATTCCGGGGAAAATGGAAACAAAACTACACTATTTACATTGTTCGGACTGTTATCCTCATCTTTATTGACATGTTCATGACGTTTCGCCCGATGTATGCTCCGGCCTTTGTCATAGTATTGGAATTTCGAACTGAACTCTTTATTTCGTCCATAGGGGTAGACTGTTCTAGTTCTACGTACCATGCCTCTTCCGGGTATCTCAGTCATCTCGCTATAACTCAACTCTCCAAGGAGTTCAATACCTAGTAGTGGTGAACAAAAACTTGGGGAGTTGAGTTAAAGGGGGATAACTGAGACATCCGGAAGAGGCATGGCACGTGGAACTACAACAAAATAAATGATTCATTTCGGAATTCGAATCACCTGAAGAAGGCCGGAGCAAACAACGGCCGAAACTTCATGAACATTACAATAAAGATGAGGACAATAGTCCGGACAGTGTAAATAACGTAACTAATTACAATAGCTCATCTCAGAAATATAGACAGATAAAAGAGACAATTTCTAGGGCGCGTAATGAGGAGAGAGGGCTTAGAGAATTTGACACTCACAGGGCATATTGAAGACAAGACGGGTACAGGAAAGCAAAGAATGACCTAACTAACGAAATATGGATTAGGAGAGATAGCGAAATGACAAAACTTACTTAGAGCTTCAAAGGACAGGAAGTTGTGGAGAGCTATTATCGCCCAAGAAAGAACACGGTACATGGAAAGGAAGAACCACACAGTGGCGGGATCATCTGCTTGAATCGATACGTCTTTGTCAGGAATTGATATGTCGGCAGTTGGTGATATTTCATTTTCGAATAACTGCCGACAGATACTTAACATGACGAAGATCTGAAGGCTCCAAAACCGTGCCATTTTGTAAATACTCTGACCTAGTCATCGACTTCTGACAAGTGAGTCTTTATAAAATCACCGAATTCTCAAACGTGACTACGGCATTCAGAGAATCGTGCTTATATACATCTGGGCATGACGCGCGTATTTATTTTGAGTCCATAACTGTCATTCCTGACATATGCCAATTAACATAAAATGTTATCACAAGAAGCGTTCATACAATTCGTACAAACACGCACACACAAGACGATTGAAATGTAACTGCCCATTTTCAAATACTTATAATTTATTTACCAAATATAGATATGAGAAGAAAGAGTTTAGCATGAGGTTTTATTTAAAATTCGATATGGGCACAAAGTGTCGCTACTAGTTTAATGGGGCGCCAAGGTATCGAGTCAACTGAAATCCCCGGGAACTCTTGCAGCATGGAAAATATAACTTCTTGTATTCGGCCTTCAAGTTCAAGCCTGACGATTGCATATAGCATGAAACAGACTGTCGCCTGACGATTGCATATAGCATGAAACAGACTGTCGCCTCTAAGTGTTGACTTCTATGTTCACTTTTATATTTACACACGCTCTATCTCTGATATTGAGCACTTTATCCCATAAATATAGCACACCTTAAGACTATATTTCTTTATATATATATATATATATATATGTGTGTGTGTGTGTGTGTGTGTGTTATTTAAAAGCGATTTCTGATCAGAACGTAGGTAATTATGAAACTGTGTAGATTTCTTTTACCCTACTAATCTGTAAATTACCATGCCTTCTTAGAAATGATAGTGAAGGGGCTTCTCTGTAGTTTGGAATAAAGTGTTTCTCTTCTCTTAAACTGCTTGCTTCTCAAGTCCAGAGAACCTAGTTTACACTCCTATTTAACTCTTAATTGGGAGAAGCTACAGATTAAATATAAGGATATAATGTCTGGTATGAGCGCGTGGCTAGAACCATTAAACCAGGGTTCGAATCTCACCATGGTCAATTTATCAGGAAGTTGATATCTTGATGTTATCGGCCTGGGGGGTGATCCCAGCGTGCAGCACCTTTTTGAAAGTGTCTGAAAACCCAACCACGGGTTGACCCATGTCTTATGAGGGAAACTGGTTAGACGGAATCCTTGGGGATCCGTCGATGGTTGTGCTAGCACAAAGTCACCAGTCATCGTGACCGAAGGATTGAGCCTACTTGCCATGTTCAGATATAAACTGTAACTAACGTCCGTTCAGAATAGCTGCAGTGTAAACCTCTACAGGCGTTGACCAAAAAAAATGCCTGAGCTGGCGTCTGCAACAGGGATTTGCGGTCTGCCCTACCACTCAGAGGGACTCGGATACGAGCGGCCATCCGCTACCACCGAAATGTCTGGTCACACCTTTTCTCTTAAGCCTCTCTGTTAGGGCGGCTAGCGATCGCAAACCGTTTTTGCAGACGCTCAAGTACATTAGTTTTTGTTCGGCACCCATAGATGCTACCTGTGGCATATACAGCAACTATGCTGAGTGGGCCTTAGCTACAGTCCTTGCAGGGAGATCGCCTCATCTGGCGATATTAACAGTTTCCATAAGGCCAGCCAGTGAGATCGCAACCTTAGTTATGATGACTTATGAATTCGCAAAAGCTCAACCATCTACGAACAGTTAAGTCTACCCAACTTAACCCCAGGGGCTTCAATCAACCCGTCATATGGTTTTCAGACACTTTCGAAAAGTGCCGCACGCTAGCATCGTCTATAACTCATCTTCTTGGACATTTTTAGATTCGGGTCTCATGATTGGAAGGCAGATGTTTCTATCTACTCGACCAGGCACAACAATGTATATACATCTCCATTTCTAGAAGAGATAGATTCTCATAATTTTCCCAAAAACATTAGTACGAAAAGCTCATTAATTACTGACACGTCTCTCTTTCTTCTCTGTATATACATATATATATATATATATATATATATATATATATATATATATATATATATATGAAAGCACTATCCAGATGGGCTCAATCACAAATTTAACACTATAGATAGTACTAATATATAACCCCACAAACCAGGACCTACCCACATTTTTTCACCCACACAAGACAGACATGCTTACGGAGGTATTGAGGCCTCACACTTATACGCACACCCACACGAATATACACACACACATCATACTCAGTCACTCCCTAATGAGCCAAATGATAACACACACTCATAATAATATACACGCTTACACGCATCATACTCAGTCACTCCCTAAGTACCAAATAATACACACACATTTAAAAGAGACAGATTCCTTTTCCAGGGGCAATAAAACTGTCAAAATGACTAAGGGAATTCAGAGCAGCATGAATCAATCCAGCTCTTATCTTAAATAACAACTTAAAACAGACTGTTTGACCAATACAAGGCCTGACCAAAATTTATGTTAAAAAAATAAAAAAAACAAAAAACAAATGAAAACTACAGACAAAGTTTCATTTTCTCCCTCAAGACATTCATTTCTGTAGTTCACTGCTACCAGCAAGCAGAATTTTCTTTTCTCCTGATGATGGCCATGTTGGCCAAAACTAGTTGAGGAATCTAAATGAAATAATAATAACGAAAGAATATTAATATTTATTGTTCAATATATATATATATATATATATATATATATATATGGATTGGGTAAAACAGATCTATAATCATATTCCATTGTTATACAGCATCTTCTTTCGAGCTGAATGATTGCAAATCGATCTCCGAGAACTTATCGATTCTAACCACCGTGAAAGGAGGTGGAAAGATGCTTTGTAAAATATTTTTAGCCATTCCTTTCTTACCCGTTATTGAAAACGATTAAAATAAATTAATTTTATTGACTACAAGTTTTTTTTTTCAATAAAACTATAGGTAATACGACAATACGAATATTCTAGAATGAACTATTATTCATATTGCAAATGCCGTTGGGGCCTTACCACGTAAAACATTTATTTTAGACACAGGCATAGGAATATAGTTGCTGATAAAGAGAATATGATGCGAGAATACTAAGTGACATCAATAGCCCAAATTCACTCTCTCTCTCTCTCTCTCTCAGTCTCTCTTTCCACACACACACACATATATATATATATATATATATATATATATATATATATATATATGAATCCGCCTAGAAGAACTACGTAAAACTCTTAAAAAAAAAAACGAGGCCACCCACCCACAACACTAATAAACAAAGGTTTTGAACTAGCAGAAAAAAAAACATTTAGACCAATTATGAAATCCAAAGGAATGTAACGTCGAACAAAGTCTAGCACATGCCTCAACACACAACAAGAACTATCCAGAACTATTTGCAGAAATTCCAAGAAATCTAGACCTACTTAACTAGAACAATAAACTGAAAAATATACTAAAAACAACGAAAATAATGAAAATAATTAAAAGCAAACGCCAGTCAAAAAACCTAAAACACAACAAACCTTATCCAAATTTTGCCAACACAGAGTTCAATGGGGGGGGTCATAAAATGCAGCAAGAAAGATGTGGAGTTTGTGATATCAAAATAGAAGGAAACTCCTATACTTTAAAAAAAATCACAACGACATTCACAATTTGTCTATATTTCTGAGATGAGGTATTATGTACAGTATTTACATGGCACGTGGAATTAGAACAGTCTACCCCAGTGATCGAAATAAAGGGTTCAGTTCGAAATTCCAACCACCTGAAGAAGGCCGGAGCGTACAACGGCCGAAACGTTGTGACAAATATGGCGACAAAGATGAGGACAATAGTCCGACTAATGTAAATACTGGACATTCACAATTAATAAAAATTTAAACTGAAACTCCAAACATGTGATTTATGCACTCAAATGCACAATATATATATATATATAAATATATGAGTCAAACACTAAACAACAGAATTTTATTCATAAAAGCAACGTCAAATTACCAGACAACTGAAAACGCTTTGTATCCCAAGACATCTGCAAATGTTATCAAGGTAAATTTAAAACTATGCCAATGTATCAAACAGATAATTATTCTTACCTGCAAGTACACACATACATACACACATATGGCGAACGAATATATATACACATACTGGCAAAAACAAACACAAGAGACTACAAATACACGAACCCTACACAACATAGGAAATGCATGTATATGTTCATATATATATATATATATATATATATATATATATATATTATGAATTTCAAGAAACTATAGTCCAATAATATTCAGACCCAGCAAGCATTCCCTCTGTTTACAAAGAGAAGGCTCACAGGATTTGATATACAAGGACTCTAGAACCTTGAGGTGAAATGTGGAGTGGGATCTAGATAAAATTATAAATCGGTCACCACTAAAATTTTCCACACATTTCCTTCTATTTGTTAAATGTTCAGCAATAGCAGAACCAGAACTGTTAGTCAGTTGGCTATTCCTGGAGGACGGATTCAAAATCCTGTGGGGGAATGGGGGGTAAATTCTGTTTTATTCTCGAATCCAAACGCTGGGGCGTCCTCCCTATATAGTCGTGTCCACAACTACACTTGTATTGGTAAATCACTGAATTAACATGATGGGGAGGGGGGACGACCTCACGAATGAAAGAGAAAGCAGGACGTTTACCTATTACCCATCTTCTTCTTCTTCTTCTTCTTCTTCTGCTTCATCTTCTTCTTTTACTTTTTCTTCTTACGCCCATATATCGTTGAAATACCGGTTAAACAACGTCTACTCTGTTCATTAACTACATGGGTAACCGTTGGGAATTCCGATTCTATTTTCGACACCGAAAAAAGGTGCACACATCGCATATTTGTATATGCATATATGTAAACCCCTAATCATGATTTTATTCTCGAAAAATACATTTCTGTTTCCAAAGAACGCCTCTATTCTTCAAATGTGAATGCACGATTTCTTTTTTCCCATATTCTAAAGTGTATCGATTATCAAGAAGGAATACGTAACCAGCAGGTTTATTTAGTTTGGTTTATTTTGTTTTACTGTATACCAACCTCCATGGTTTATTGAATGCCGACAAGATTTTTATTGCTGGTAATATTTTTTTTTAAAAAATGTAATGCTGGTAATATATTTTTTTCAAAAAATCTATTGCTGTTAATATTTTTTTCTAAAAATATATTGCTTGTAATATTTTTTTCCTAAAAATATATTGCTGGTAATATTTTTTCTCCAAAGATGTATTGCTGGTAATATTTTTTTCCAAAAACCTATTGCGGGTAATATTTTCTCGTAAAAATGTATTGCTGGTAATATTTTTTTCCAAAAATCTATTGCTGGTAATATATTTTTTTTTAAAAATATATTGCTGGTAATATTTGTTCTCCAAAAATGTATTCCTGGTGATATTTTTCCTCCAAAAATGTATTGCTGGTAATATTTTATCCAAAAATATATTGCTGGTAATATTTTTTTCTCCAAAAATGTATTGCTGTTAATAATTTTATTTTCAAAAATTCATTACTGCTAATAAACTTTTGTAAAAATTTATTGCTGCTATTAAACTCTATTTTTACACGTTCATAGAGTTTTGACCCCATTTTGGGGATTAAATATTTGCCCATAGCTAGAACCCTAACAGGTGCTACTAACCTGGATCAGGGTGAACCTAGGAACACCAGCAATTAAGAGGTAGTTCTACGTTCCTCAAAAACTTTTGATCAGAGGCCTTACTGCCGGATGTAGTTTATCGTCTTACCCAGGATGCGGGTATAGTTTATCGTCATACCCAAGACGCGTAAGTAGAACGCAAGGTTCAAGTTCCGGCCTAGTTTGTCGCATTCCCATTGACTTAGGCTTTACGGGCGTATCAAGTTGAAACACCGGCCCTCTTACAGTCACAGATGTTAAGCAGCGTCGTGAGTGGAACTAAAAAGAGAGCCTTGGGTAGCGCCTGTATTCATCTGGCGGCTTCAGGAAACAGGGCATTAGCAATGATTTTCGTTCGAGAGTGTGTCGATAGCGTTCATAGGCTAACTTTGAATGACTCATGCTAGAGCTGTGAAGTCTTGCATTCGTTAATTTCAACTCTTCCTGTTAATAACTGCATTGTTTTCTTCCAAGTAAATATCTGACTGTTTGACGATGACTTCAAATGTAAGTAGTGGGGAATTGTCTTGAAATTGGCATAAATTTGTCATTTTCGTGTTATCAAGTGCCTGCAAGAAAAGGTTTAGCCACCCAAGGACATTCATTCTTATATGTTTATTACATTAGCGTGTGACGTTCCGACTTTATCAACAGTACAAAAATGGGCAGCGGAATCTAGGAGTGGAGGGAGAGTCTTGAAGATGATCCAATGTCTAGACGCCTTCGACTGGCACCAGCGAATAAAACATTGATCGTGTTCACTACAAAGTGAAGGATGACAGGCGATTGCCTATAAATCAAATACCCAATGCTATAACATATCTTGTGAGAGAGTTGAGAATAATATGAAAAATGAACTTGGCATGATGAATGTTTCTGCTCGGTGGGTGGCATGTCTTCTGATACCTGGTTAAAAGCGCACCAGGATGATCAAATTGCGGGAAAATCTGATTTGTTTCAAGCCTATCCAGCTGGTCTCCTTGAACGTTTCTTAACCCAGTATTAGTGCTGCGTTTATCCTTTTAAGTCAGAAATAAAAAGAAAATGAATACGGTGTAAATACTCGTCGTCAACTGATCCAAAATGTCAATGTCGTCTCATCTGTAGGGAAGGTGATGGTCTCAGTTTTGGGCTATACTAAAGATATAGTGCTTATTGACTATCTCCAAGAGGGCCACAGCATCAATAGAGAGTGCTTCTAGAGGCACTTATAAACGTCTATCAAGAACGCTTCATCAGGACAATGCTTCAGCACACAAATCCTTGGTTTCAATGGCGTGAGTGTATCTTTGTACTTATTGATCATAAACCCAGCCACCCCGGTTAGCCTATGAACTTTTCAGCCGACCTTCGTCGATCTGACTCTTGGGACGCACTAGAAAAGAAATATCTTGACGGCTATGCTCACCGATGTCTTGACCGAATTTTAAAAATAAAGAGAGACATCAGAACCGAAAGTATGTGAACTAGGTCGATTGCCAATCTGCGAACAGGTAGGCAATGACGTCATTTCTTGTTCCGCCGACAGCAATTGGACATACGGTCAAATGAAATGCTACGGATATATTGGTTATCAAAAAGAAACCAGACGTTGCCGCAAACAATGTTTCGTCTGCTGGTTTGATGGAGGCACGAGCGGCAGTCTTAAAAGCCGAAGTTCTTTTTTTTCTAAGGCTTGATATTAAAGTACTTTTTTTCCTGTTCCAGTCGTCTGCAGGCTTCCATTTTTTTTTCTTAGTAGAGACGTCGTCAACAAATCTGACCTCCGTTCCGTTGTCTTTACCTGTCTGTTTTTAACTTTCTCTTTGACTCTTTTCTTCTTCGCTTGCCGAACACCTCTTCCAGCGATTGCTCTGTCTATAAATCTTTTATTCGCCTGTATTTTCTTTTTCGTTCCTTCTTTGTCATCACCACCCCCTTTTTTCTTTAGCTTCGCTCCTAATAATTCTCCTCATTGACATCAATCCACATCCACTTTTCTTTCTAGACTGTCTTTCTTCGCTTTATTAGTCGCCGTCCAATCCGCCACCGACATAAAAATTGCATTGTTTTTGGCATTATCTCTTTCTTTACCTTCCTTTTCATTTCTATTTTTCGTCGTCAACCCTTTCCACAGATTACTCTCATCCTTCTTTTTCTCCTCGTTGTTGACTGATTTGCTGTGATATCTGTCTATATCTCTGAGATGAGGTATTATGATTACTTGCATTATTTACATTATTCCGACTGATATCCTCATTTTCATTGCCATATTCACAACATTTCGGCCTCTATATCTATGAGATGAGGTATCATGGTTACTTGCATTATTTACATTATTCGGACTGTTATCCTTATCTTTATTGCCATATTCACAACATTTCAGCCTCTATATCTCTGAGATGAAGTATTATGATTAATTGCATTATTTACATTATTCGAACTGTTATCCTCATCTTCATTGCCATATTTACAACATTTCAGCCTCTATATCTCTGAGATGAAGTATTATGATTACTTGCATTATTTACATTATTCGGACTGCTATCCTCATCTTCATTGCCATATTCACAACATTTCAGCCTCTATATCTCTGAGATGAAATATTATGATTACTTGCATTATTTACATTATTCGAACTGTTATCCTCATCTTCAATGTCGTATGCACAAGGTTTTGGTCGTTGTACCCTCCGGCGTTCTTCAGGTGATTGGAATTTAGAACCAACCCTTTATTTTGTGCAGTGGGGTAGATACTTCTAGTTCCACATACCATGCCTCTTCCAACTTTTGTTTCACAACTACTGTGGCCTCAAGTACACATGGCCCAGTGGTTAACGACGTTGGTTAGATCCAGTGATTATACTCAAAGAGTTGTAAGTTTCAATACCATTGCATGTGAAACTATAAAATTCTACCCTGGTGGACGAAACAAAAGGCTCGGTTCTAAATTTTAATCACCTGAAGAAGGCCGGAGCGTACAACGGCCGTACGCTGTGAATATGGCAAGGAAGATGAGAAAACAATCCGAATAATGCAAATGATTCAAATGATATTCTTCTTCTTCTTCTTCTTCTTCTTCTTCTTCTTCTTCTTCTTCTTCTTCTTCTTCTCCTCCTCCTCCTCCTCCTCCTTCTCCTCCTCCTCCTCCTCTTCTTCTTCTTCTTCTTCTTGCCACTAAACTCTTTCTCGTTTTCTCTCTGTTCGTTTTTTTTTTCGTTTTTCTTCGGGTTCTTTTTTCTTCTTCTTTTTCATCTTTGACTTTTTCTTTTTTATTGCCTCTTACTTACTTATCTGTTTTGTGTTATTAAAGACCCTTATGCTTAACATCAGAAAGAGACATTTCTAGGGCACATAATGAGGAAAGAGGGTTTGGCAATTTTGATACTCACGGGACAGATTGAAGGCAAGAGTGACAAAGGAAAAACGCATAAACTACCTAAAGAGCTTCAGTAGATAGCGGAATAAGGTTTAAGAATGATAATAATAAGACAAAATTTATTAAGAGCTACAAAGAACAGGAAATCATGGAGGGCCATAACCACCAGCAGCTTGAAGAGACACGACACACAGAAGAAGACAAATTAGATTGTGTAAATGTATGGTGGAACAAGTTCGAGAAGTGATAAGGATAAGTGCAAATTTGTTAAGAGCTACAAATGATTAGAAATTGTGAAGAGCTATGATCGCCAACGTCCTGAAGGGACACAGCATATAGAAGAAGAATGAGCTGATGAAAATGAATCACGGAACAATGTTTAGCAGAGATAACAAAAAGTCAAAATTTATAAAGAGCTGAAAAGTAGAGGAAATTGTGGAGAGTCATGATCGCCAACATCTTGAAAGGACACTTTACATGGAAGAAGAAGAAGCTGAAGAAAGAAGTATTTTTTTCTCTCTCTTTTGGTTTCACTTTCTATTTTTTTTATTCCTTCTCCCTCCCCCTTTACTACTCCCCCCCCACGCCGATTCTTACCTTTTCTTTTCTTTTAATCCAAGATAATCTTCTTTTCGTTCTTCTCGTAACCCCTTAATCCTCTTTGTCATCTTTCGCTTCGCCTGTCTCTTCTTCTTGTTCCTGTCAGACTACGAACAGGTAGACAGTGACGTCATTTCCTGTCCGGCCATATTATTTCTTGCCTTTCTTACCTACCTTTGTCATTTATCCGTTTCAATGGTGTCTCTCATATTGCCCTGGTGGCATGTACAAGGTATCTGCTTCTGGACGAAGTCAACGCGAAGATAAATGCTTCTTCATTTCCCGTGAATTTTTTTTTTCTCTAAAGCTGCAATATAAAAAAAGGACAACCATTTTTAATCACGAAATATCTCTATCGGTCACAATGGTTCCTTGTCTACGGAAAGCACACGCTCAAAGGAAAGTAGGTAATTACACAAATACACACGCCTAAGTACACATAAAGAAAGGCACAGACATACACCAATAGATAACACATACAAAGAGAAAGATAGAGTGTGAGAGAGATAGAGGTGAAATAGAGAGGAGGAAGAGAAGTAGTGAGATATAGAGAGAGACGAACACACTGATACGGCTTACGGCAACATCAGCTTGAAACAATGGTACGATCACCAAAGTTAAGCAACGACAAGCCTAGTCAGTACCTAGATGGGTTACTAATTGGGAATAGTTGCTGTAATCTTGGATGTTAGATGGTGTAATGGATAATGGCTGAGAATTGTTAATCAGAAAGACGATTTAGAGTTTCGTCTGAGCATTATATATATGGCATCCGTCGGCCTTGACATAACATGAATCTTTGTCCAAGGAGTCATGACTCGGCTGTTGATATCTGTTATGGCTCTAAAGGTAATTATACTAAATGATAATTATTAAAAATGCAAAATTCATTATTGAATTATTATATTCATTATTCATTCTTTCAGGTTATAATTGATCATGGCTCTCCACAGCATCTGCTTTTTATCTTTGAATTGCTATCAACTTTTAGGAAATATAGTGGAATTGTTTTCCGTTGTCTTCTTGAAGATTTTGAATTCCAGAAATTTCTTTCACTTAAAGTTGTTGCTAGTCGACACTACTAAATATCCCATAGCAGCTGGAAAAAAGAAAGGGAAAACAATAGACTAGACCAAAATTTGAAATCTGGACGTCGATTTCGTTTTCCGTATCAAGAACCCAAGAATTACACTGAATGATAATTATTTGAAATGCAAAAATTCTTTATTGCAATAAAAATGTAAAAATTTAAAGAGGAAATACACAAATGATAATTATTCGAAATACAAATATCGTTAATAAAACAATTTAGTAACAAAAAATCCTTATAACCTTAAGTCATTATGATACTGCACGTAAATAGTCAACTACTGAAGAGTACTCGTTAAAGGATGCCAGTAATTTTTTAAGTTTTCCATTTACATGACGGTATTTCTTGGCGCTTTTGATATTTTGGTAACTGCTCTTACTTTTGTAATATGAATTTCTTGCAAGTCCTGTTCTCTTTTAAGAGCGTCTAAGAATTTCCATATTGTGGAATGATGGGATGTCACTTGCAAAAAAGCCCTATGCCATTCTTCAAGTGTGTCATTAGCTCTAGGTAAATCATCATTGACTCTCTGCAAAGTAAGACCAAATACGTATTTCAAACATAGGTTTTTCTTTCACTTTATTTACACTACGTATCGCAGCCCTAAATTCAACTTTCATTACCCATGGCGATGACAGAGATGATATTTATGTCGACGTTTGTTTTTTGTGATACTCAAAGAAGACGTCAAGAATCCGGCGCTGGACGCTGTAGGAGACAAACTTCGCAGTAAAGCGATGCATGTTCGGTTTTTCCGTAAAAATTTCCTGCCTAATTTTATAAATAAATTTAAAATCCTATAAAAGATATGACATACTCTGGGCTATGATAAGTTTTTAGCCACCCTTGATTACAGCAATTTTGGCTTGTTTAATAATGTCTCTTCTTTTTTTTCAGACAATACCATGTTAGTATCAAGCTACTCTCATCTATGAACGATAGTTGACTTATATTTTACAATGAAAATCCGCGGAAGTAAGGAAATTAGTGAATTTCAACAAGGGCAAATAATACGATGGCATCAGTGTGGCAAGTCAAATAGAGAAATTGCTAGGTTTTTCCAGGTTAATCATCAAACGGTTAATAATATTGTCCCCATAAAACATTTATTCGAAAAACATTTACTCGAATTGTAAATTTCTTGCATGTAAATTAATCAAAAGAACTTTTATACTAAATGATAATTATCGAAATACAAATATCGTTAATAAAACAATTTAGTAGGAAAAACTCCTTACAATCTTCAGTTACTGCACTTAAATAGTCAACTACTGAAATATTTCATAAATATTTCAAACATAGGCATTTCTTCCACTTTGTTTACACTACATATCGTAGCCCTAAATCCAACTTTCATTACCCATGGCGATGACAGTGATGCTATTTACGTCATCGTTAGTCTTTTTGTGATACTCAAAGAAGACGTCAAGAATCCGGTGCTGGACGCTGTAGGAGACAAATTTTCGCAGCAATCGAAAAAACTTTTATACTAAATGATAATTATCGAAATACAAATATCGTTAATAAAACAATTTAGTAAGAAAAACTCTTTATAACCTTAAGTTACTACACTTAAATAGTCAACTACTGAAGTTTTCCATTTACGTCGCGGTATTTATTGGCGTTCTTAATATTTTGGCAACCTGCTCTTACTTTTGTAGTATGAATTTCTTGCAAGTCCCGTTCTCTTTTAAGAGCATTTAAGGATTTCCAAATTGTGGGATGATGGGAAGACACTTGCAAAAGAACCCTATGTCATCCTTAAAGGGTGTTATTAGTTCTAGCTACATAAGCTTTGACTCTCTCAAAGCAAGACCAAAATACCTATTTATAACATACATATTTCGAATAATTGTCATTTAGTAAAATTGTCCTTCCGATTAATTTGCATTCAGTTTACGATTCGAATAAAAGTTTTTCGAACAACTTTATTTGAATAATTGTCATTTAGTAAAGTTGTTCTTCAAATTAATTTTCATTCAGTTCACGATTCGAATAAAAGCTTTTTGAACAAATTTATTTGAATAATTCTCATTTAGTAAAGTTGTTCTTCAAATTAATTTTCATTCAGTTTACGATTCGAATAAAAGTTTTTCGAACAATTTTATTCGAATAATTCTCTTCGAGTGATACGAGTAAGAACTTATCAATAACATTTTTTGTTAGGATTTTCAAATTCTACGTTTCGCGAATCCGTCCATGAAATATAAAAACATTAAGAAATGATTTGCAAAAAACAATGTTGCATTTTTATTAAATATGTATTTATTATTTTAATCATTAAATCATATTTAAAATAGTGGCAGTATTTTGTATGCTAAATAATAAAACTTTTAATTTTTCAAAAAAAAAAAAAAATGAAAATTTATTGAACTAAGCTACACACCGTAGTAAAAGGATTTCTACTTTGTATCCCCTTATCTGTTTGCACTTATGTCCCAAATTTGGTTTCGATTGCTCAATGTATAGCTATTTTAGAGAGTATGACTTACAGGCCGAATAACGGAAGTCACAGAATTTATATATAAAGATGGATAGATAGAAGAATTTGATGTCTTTTAAGGTTTTGGGCGAGTTTCTCACCTTGTAGAATAAGTCATTTGATGCCAGATGGGACACTTATGAATTCTGTTATCGTTCCTCACCTTCAAGAAAAAGAGACAGAAGACGAGAAAAGAGGAAAGTGGAATCTTTATGCAGTCGTCTGTCGTTTGAAAGAAATTTTAGTTTATATGCATTACTGATAGAATGAATTATAGCGTCATTTGATAAAAAATAACAATACACTCATATACGTACGCTCGTGCGCTCGCACACATCTATGTATATATATATATATATATATATATATATATATATATATATATATATATATATATATATATATATATATATATATATATATATATAAGCAAATATATGGATATAGATCCGACGGTATGAAGAAAAATATATGGAAAAACAAAAAACTGAATATGCAAATTTCAGTTATTCTGTTTTGATTAGTTTTTCTCTTATATCTATCGTCTTTTCATGTTGACTTGAATATCGTCTAATGTTAATTATGCTTTAATAACTATGTCCTGAAGAAGGTCTACTAGACCGAAACGTCTGACGTCGACATTGAAACAACATTAAAACAGCATATTTGCATATTCGGATTTTTGTTTTTCCATATATTTTTCTTTATATATATATTGTTGAAACTTGAATAAAGCATGGAATAATAATAATACAACACAAAATGTACTTAAACAAAATGTATTGAAACACGAACGTGTACACAATATTTACAGATAGTTTGGTATATTCTTGGGAAGACCGTTCCTGTAGAATGGGTTGACTTAGTCTCAGTCGGGCAGAGTCTCTGGATTGGATCTCTTCTTCCTCACCATCGTTTTCCCGGTACCAACCATATTTATATGGTTTGTAGGTGGATCGTACCACAACATATATATATATATATATATATATATATATATATATATATATATATATATATGTGTGTGTGTGTGTGTGTGTATATATATCTTTTTAGGTATTGAATAAATTACAACTATTATGTCTGCTAATTTTTAGCATAACTTTTTCATATTCATGAATATTTTTCCGTATATTACAATTAAATAAGGTAAGAAATGCACTGTAACATAGTAAGAGATGGAAAGTACTTGGGAAATAAAAGTGATTCTCATTGTTGTATTGATACATGTTTTTTTGTTCTTTTTTTTTTAATATATATATATATATATATATATATATATATATATATATATATATATATATACTTAAGCGCCATATTTTCATTCAAGAATGTTTGATTATGTAATTTAGACGTATTATGTCTATTTTAGTTTTAATCCTTTCAAGTCCACGAATTAATTTTGGTGGGCGTAGAAAATTGATAAAGAAACATTTCTAAATTTTCTTTCAAATAATTTTTATTTCCGAGTACTTTCAATCTCTCTAAGACTATCTTCAGGAGTTGCATATGTATGGATGTGTTATGCGTTAAAACGGTAAATTCAAAATGTAACTCATGTAATTTTTTTTTAAAAGATTCTTTAAATAATTTCATTTTAATTTACTTTCTTACATAGCACTTTGCTGCTACAATTTTTTACGAACTTTTTTGCTATACCCGTAGTTAATTTTATTTATTTTGTCCACAATTATCTTATACAAATGGCTTCTAGAATTTTATGTTTTTGTTTATTATTAACATGAAGCATTGATGTATTTTTCCTATCTATCTAAACTGTAAATGAGGATATGAGTGTGTCTTTAAATGTCTTGAGATTGAACTATGATTGTTCAAGTGAAACGTAACCCTTCTCGTCATCGTCGTTGTTGTAATATATACATATATACAAATATATACATAAATAAATGTGCACACACATATATATATATATATATATATATATATATATATATATATATATATATATATATATATATATATATATATATATATATAGCAGTGGTTCAGTCTGTTACGTAAATCATTATTTGAATTAATGCCACTGCCAATGTAAATTTTAGTTTTTGGTTTTTAAATCTTATCATCAGTCATATTCCGGCTTCTATGAAAAGTCTGTACAAAACGACAGATAATAGAGACCTTTATCTATGGAAAAAAAATTGAATTTAAAACAGCAGACTTCATTTTGAATTGCTTCTACGCCTGTACAGATTACCAAGTCAGACATTTAATCATTTTTGCAAAATTGAAATCCTCAGGAAGCCTTCTCGGCATTTTAGAAAAAAAAAAATACAATATAGTGAATTATTATTGCTTTATTCGTTCTTATTTATTCTTTATGATTTATTATTGTTCCTTTATATCCCGACACTCTTCATTATTATTATTATTAGTAGTAGTAGTAGTAGTAGTAGTAGTAGAGGTAGCAGTAGTTTTATTCCATCCTGTTATTGTTGCTTTTTATCCCAACACTCAATCCACGCTTCATTATTACTATTATTTTATTACTAGTTTGATGCCATCTTATTATTCTTGCTTTTTATCCCAACACTCTGGCTCTATACATTCTTCATTATTGCTATTATTTTATTACTAGTTTTATTCCATCTTATTTTTTCATTTTTTTTATTTT
>CAHIKZ030000330.1:552500-555000 GCA_903632075.3 Acanthosepion pharaonis
TAAATATGGGGACTTAGATGAGAATAATAGTCCGAATAATGTAAATAGTGTACCTAATACCTCATCTCAGAAATATAGACAGATACTGAAAGGCCGAAACGTTGTGATAAATATGGCAACAAAGATGAGGACAATAGTCCGAATAATTTAAATAATGTACATAATACCTCATCTCAGAAATATAGACAGATACTGAAAGGTTGAAACGTTGTAATAAATATGGCAACAAAGATGAGGACAATAGTCCGAATAATGTAAATAGTGTGCATAATACCTCATCTCAGAAATATAGACAGATACTGAAAGGCCGAAACGTTGTAATAAATATGGCAATAAAGATGAGGACAATAGTCTGAATAATGTAAATAATGTACATAATACCTCATCTCAGAAATATAGACAGATACTGAAAGGCCGAAACGTTTTAATAAATATGGCAATAAAGATGAGGACAATAGTCCGAATAATGTAAATAGTGTACATAATACCTCATCTCAGAAATATAGACAGATACTAAAACATTTCTCATAATCTAAAAACATTTTCTGATTTTAAATAACCTGCCAAGGGTTGATAACCCGTAGAAAACGAATCTATCGATCTTTAATTTTTTCATATCCTCTAACACGTAGTAACCCCTTGCATCTTAGTGATTTTATTGCTTTGCTTGGTGTGAAATTATTCAAAGAAATTGTTTTTGAATTCCATTCACATTTCTATAAAGGGATTTTTCAATCTGTGTTGACATATCATATTTAAGTAAGTGCATTTTCTTTCAATACAAAAAGTAATTGCTTGAAATAATCGTTTCGTCATGCCCTGATAACGACGCTTATGCAAACGAAATAATGATTTGGAACATATTAATTGCTCTAATCGCTGTATTAATGTAAACATCTAAAGAAAAGAAAGGTTTTTAAGTACAGAAACGTAATAATCCATTAAGCAGAATGTTTTTTTTTCAAATATTCTTTAATGCTTATACACACACATATACACAAACAACAACCGCTTCGTTGAGGACCTCCTTGCCACACATAAAATCTATCATAACAGGTTTTAAAAGAATATTCAATGGTTGTCAGCATGTTTAAAAGCCGAAAATTTTGACGAATTGGGGTCGCCAAAATCAAAGCACAAAGATTTAATTGTATAGCAAGTGTTTTAACAGAGGATGGAAAATATGGCACCGAAATCCGAAGACACATTGAAATGTCAAAAGATTTATTACAAAAGCTAAACAAAATAATACGAAACAAGAACATTTAGTTAGAGACAAGGAAAAGAGTGTTGGACTGCCAGGTAATATCAATTCTTTTATATGGCAGTAAATGCTGAAGAATTTCCTCCCAGATGTTGTTTGAGGCAACAGAAACTATAATCAAAAAACGATAGCTGAAAATTTTGCTCGAATAATAAGGAAAGAGGACTCAGGAAATTTGACACTCACAGGACATATCGATGTTAAAGGAGACAGGGGTGTTTATGTGAATGGTTTCTGGAATATAAATATGGTTTCTGTTGTTATTTGGTACAGTGCATTATGATTGTATAGCGCCAGTCCAAGATTCGTTCAAAGCCTTGCTCTCACTCAAAGTTATTTTTTCACCATTGATCTTAGGAAGAGGTTGTATACAGCTTACTGTTTTGAGATTTCTGAACAGGTTTGACGTCATGTCTGAGATCAATTTAAAAGTCGTAATCTCGAGAATCAATTGACTCGAGTTTTCAGGTTGATGTTTTGGTTTTGTAGCAACGTGCGGTATTAGGCGAAATTATCTCTGGCGCAGCCTATTCTATGTTAAATTTCTATTTCTTCTTTGTTCTAACTGATCCATACACAGAGGTATCTGAAGGGTTTACTATTTACTAATACCACATTCTTTATTTTGATGATGGATTCGGAGTACGCGCTATCAATGCTGTCTTTTCAGGTTTCGATTATTTTTTCTGTTTTGAAAAAGTTTATTTTGAGTCCTGTTTATTGGAAAACTTGGTGGAGTCTGTTGATTTGCCGTTCAAGGTTATTCTTATCTCGGCTATGAATACCTATGGCATCAGCGTAGTCACATTCATCATCACTAAATTGTGTTCTTTTGCGTGTAATCAAGGTCACAAAACTGTCAAATTTGCTGGAGACATTTGGGCTGTATACGAAAATTTACTTCATTGCTGACAGAATGGCAGAGAAATTGTCCTCAGTTACAAGAAATAGAAGTTAGAAATCACACTCCCTCCGCTGGTATACATATATTAATAAATACAGACAGATAGATAGATAGATAGATAGATAGATAGATAGATAGATAAACGAAGGGACAGAAAGATATGAAAAGACGAACATGGATATATTAATAAATACGGAATGAATGAGATAGATAGGTAGATAGATAGATAGATAGATAGATAAACGAAGGGAGACAGAGAGATATGAAAAGACGAACATGGATATATTAATGAATACGGAATGAATGAGATAGATAGATAGATTTTATTTATT
>CAHIKZ030000330.1:560000-590000 GCA_903632075.3 Acanthosepion pharaonis
AATCAAGTGGCCGGTAGCCACTTTTATGTATAGCAACGGCGAACATAAGAAGCAAGCCGTAAATAGTACCGTTCAATAGTTTAAAGCGATAGAAGTGACATATGCAGGAGATGAAAAGGTCACCTAGTTTTCTGTTCAGGAGATGAGTATCATTACTGCTCGCGTCATATGGCTGATACAAAAGAACGGTGTTTCTCAGTCATATTTGATGAGAGACCAGTCACATTGAATATAAATATATTTACAAGAAAATGAAATCGATACGGTCAGGACAGATGGGCTTAGATATAAAAAAAAATAAAGAATCGACATTTAATTCATCTTTATTCCGTCTGTGTATCAATTGGTCTATTCACTTTACATTCGTTCTTGCTCTCTTATCTCGAAGCATTTGTATCTGTTTTCTCGCTCAACTTCTCACTAATTCTGTTTTTCTCTAGCTTTATAACGAGGCTCATCTTCTCCCGTTTCTAAAATAATCCTATATATATATATATATATATATATATATATATATATATATATATATATAACAACAATTACTATAACATTCAACATAACATTCAACATCATCACTTGATTAGACACTGGAGGTGTTGAAACAAAATTGTTATTTTTGTAGTGATTTTATAACATATTTATGTTATAATTTTTAAATAAATAATTATATATATATATATATATATATATATATATATATATATGGAACAATAGTTATTTTTACTCAGAATTTTGAAGGGGTTTTTTTCAATAAGTCTGAGCTTGAATTCTGGACGATTGTTTTTGGCCTCAATTTCATGTTAACAGTTTTTTCTTTTTTTATCCTCATTTAACTTGGGCATTGGTTTGTTCAATATAAGCTGAAATATTAAGGTTTTCCAGAACGAGTACCACTATATATATATATATATATATATATATATATATAGCGAAAGTGACAGATGTTTGCGTCAATGTGCTTCCATCTATTTGAGTAGTAATGAACAATAATTTTTTTCATATCTATCTATTTATCTGGTTTCTATCTATTAAACTCATCCATGAACTTCTCTCTAACTATATAATCCTGCTTATATCTATCTATCTGAGTCCCTTCACTATATATATAATCGACTCTATTTTCAACCAATCGACGTATGAATCAGGCCGATAAGTCCCCAGGAAACATTAATCCCGACACCGGCACATTTAAAAATTACTTGGTGCAAAGAACTTTATTCGTGCAGGACCAGCCACACTTTTTTGAGGAAGAAACAGAAACCTGATATCAGACATATATATATATATATATATATTCTACACCCCAACAAAACACAAAAATATATATATATATATATATATATATATATATATTATATATATATAATTATTTATTTAAAAATTATCTTGATAAATATGTTATAAAATCAGAATCAAAATAGCCATTTTGGACAAGAATCTCCGGTGTCTTATCAATGATGGTGAACAATATATATATATATTTATGTATATATATACCAGCAAGGGATCAATAAATATGCAAAATTACCGTTTTTTTAAAGTTTTAAATCTCAAAGAAAAGCATTGAGATAAAATGAAATAGTTGGCAAATTTGAATTAGGAAGTCGTAGAGAACGTGGAGAAAGATAGGTCCAGTGTTGGACGGCGAGTGATCATGTAGTATGGACCTTTTTAAATATTAAGAAGAATGTGGATATAGAAAAAACACAGGAGACAATAGACAACATAATGATCGGCAAGAGACCCAGGAATGGAATTTTATACTTTAAAACATAACCATATGGCGATTGCAGATGCGGACATTTTTTCAGTAATATGTAACCTTAAAGTGAAACTGCAGAAATCGAGAAGGGCCATAGCAGCACCCATATCGACACACAACAGACTCCTGAATGATTACAAATTTGAAGGGGAAGAATACAAACATTGTCAAAGTTACAGATGAAATTCTTGACATAATGAAAAGGAAACAATAAACAATGCCAAGACATGGCACAGAATAACGACATTGGAATTAGAAACAAATGCGGGAAGGCAAAAGAGGAATGGCTCAACGAAAAGTGTATATTTAATAGATAGAATGGGTATATAGTATATTTTCATAAAAAAATAAAACAACTAAAAGGGCAAAAGATGTGTTCATCAACAGGGTGTATAAAATCCAAGGATGGAACACAGGGAACGAAAATATACTTCAGAGAATGTTTCCATGATGAAAAAGGGCAACCTTAATTACACAGAAAATTAGGAAGCCTGAAGTATAATAATCACTGAGTATTTATCGTTCCACCCACGAGGACTGAATATGGCACAAAGCCGGTTTTAATGTGGGTATCCCCGGGCCCATAGGCTCGGCCAAAAATATAGCCTTTGAACCCGCCTAGACGGGTTCAGGCCCTGTCTACCTCCCCGGACGAAATCCCGCCCTTCGGCAAAGCCTCGTCCGGGTTCCTCTCTGCTAACGCAAAGAGTTCGACAGAAGGCGGGCACAGTCAGAGACCGCTCACTGGATACAATGAACAAGTAGCAGTACCAAACGAAATTGTAATCGAAATGTTGGTAGCTTTAGATGATTTCGACGTTGATAAATTAAATTTACAACAATGGTAATATAGCAGGAAACTTAAGTAGATATATTTTAATAGCATTGCCGAAGAAGCCAGGTGTAAACGAATAAAAAATTTATCGGACACTCAAACTAATGAGCCACATAACAAAACCTTTCATCCGAATTCTGTTGAATAGAGTGCGCAGCCGAATTAGACCGGAATAGGACAAGACCAGTGCGGTTTCGTTAAAAACACTGGAACAATAAATGTAATATTTATACTCAGAATGATAGCAGAAAGATCAATAAATATGCACAAGTATGTACGCTTATGTTTTATAGATTACTCACTAGCGTTTTATATAGTTCACCACAAAGAACATTTACGTAATTTTGACATATATGGGAAGGATATTAAAATAATCCAGAATTGGCAGCAAACCAACTGTGTACGGATATGAGTTGAGTTCAGTAAATATACAAAGATGAAGACAGATATTTTCAACCAATACAGCAATCAATCGACTGCAGTACGCCCACGAAGAACTTTTAGGTAATCTTGACATATATGGGAAGTATATTAAACTAATCCAGAACTTATACTGGCAGCAAACAACCTATGTATTTCATATGAGATGAGTTCAGTAAATATACAAAAGTAAAGACAAATATTTTCAACCAATACAGTAATCAATCAACTGCAGTACCCACTTTTGCTAACATTAAAAAAAACATACGCAAATTTAAAAAATTACTTGGAGCAAAGAACTTTATTCGACTCCCACTTTCTTTTTTTTCTTTTTTTTGTCAAGAAAGTAAAAATGATATCAGACATAGAAATCTACCTATTTATTCTATACTTAATAAAACGAAAAATACTACGATATTTGTGTTATAATATTTTATATCATTGGAACCATATAACTAAATACATCATCCGTATCTTGATGAACAGAGAGCACAGTAGAATCAGACCAGAAATAGGACAAGAATAGTGCGGGTTCGTTAAAGACACTGGAACAAGGAATGTAATATTTATGTTCAGAATGATACCAGAAAGATCAATAAATATGCAAAAGTATGTTTTCTTAAGGTTTATAGATGACACAAAAGCATTTGATAAAGTCCATCACAAAGAACTGTTAGGTAACCTTGACATATTAAACTAATCCAGAATTTATACTGGCAGCAAACCACTTGTGTATGGATATGAGTTTATTAAATATTCAAAAGACAGATATTTTCAAATTATACAGCAATCAAACTTCTGTTCTACCCTATCCGCCATATTCATCTAACCTTGTACTACACGATTATTAGCTTTTTCGATCGCTACAAAACAGTATTCGTTTAATGTATAAATAAAAATCAGACATTGAAACTGGAACAATCTACACTGTAGATTAAATAATGCGGTTATTTCGAACTTCGCTATACAAAAGAACAATAAAAATGGAAACGGATATATACCTTTCTTTTATAGATTATGCAAAAAGTTTTTGACAAAGTACGTCACAAATAACTATTTGAACTGCTAGGTAAGCTTGATTTATTTGAGAAGGATGGTAGAATAATCTAGAACTAATACTGAGCAGTAGCCGCCTGCATGAAGGATAAAAAAATGAATTCAGTAAATATGCAAAATTAGAAAGGGGAGTAAGACAAGGATGGCGTCTTCTAACCTGTCTTATTCAATCTACACAGTGATGCAATTCTGACAGAATTGGAAATCCTACCAGGATTCATTATTGGCAACCACGTAACAACATCAGATATGCAGATGTCATAACGTTCATAGCAGACACTGAAATGAAACTAGAAGAAAGACTCCAGAATGTAGTCATGGAAAACGAGAAGAAAGGATTTGACATCAATTGCAGACAGAATGCAAGGTTGTTACAAAAGAAAAAGCCCAACATACAAATTACAAATTAGAGATACAAAAATCAAAAAAGTATGACAATTGAAATATTTGGGGATTTTCTTTAACTCGCTTGAGGATGAAATGGAACTAATGCTGTATCAGTAGATTTATGATAGAAATTTACTTCTTATCAATACTGCACGATCCAATCTCTCACGCCTTAGCAGCGTTTAAAATCGTTTGTGCAACATTGTGAAATTATTTTCCAACCTGTAACCCGATTTTCCAGTGATGGAATATTGCTAGCTTTTCCCTGTTTTATCGTTCACGGCAAATGTTCATTCGTCAGTTCAAGGATTGAAGACCTTCATGGCTACGCCCCGCGATGTCATGTACATAGAGTACACTAATCCTTATTCCTTCGTATTCCATTGGTAATGAAGAATTTCCACTCAGTCAACTACTTCCGCAGA
Source organism: Acanthosepion pharaonis (assembly GCA_903632075.3). NCBI lineage: Eukaryota > Metazoa > Mollusca > Cephalopoda > Sepiida > Sepiidae > Acanthosepion > Acanthosepion pharaonis. Next base: position 564,886 of record CAHIKZ030000330.1, read on the forward strand.
ACTGTTATTTTAGGAAGCAAACTCCAGAGAGGCTGTTTTTACCAATAGTTTCAATATTAACATCTTCAACTTTAAAGTCAACCGTTATCTATCTCAACACCCCTCCCATAAAACACACTGCTTACTTCCTCCGTTTACGTTCTCACAGCAACATTATTTCATAACAATCTACCTCGGGTGACGCTTGCGCCTTGTATTACAAAGAACAATAATATATAAAAGGTGGCGTTATTATTTTTTAAATGGAATTCAGTTTTCTATGTTCAGAACTGCTAATTGCAGATTAGATTTTGCGTTGGAATCCATGAATTGTGTTTTAAAGAGACCATAAAATCTGAGTCTTTTGACTATATTCCATCAAATGTGACTGTTGTTTTATATTCATTACTATTCTACTTTCGAACTGATTTGTGAAATTTTTGCATCATGGGAATTATTTTATGTTCACCAGTTTCATAAACATTTCTTTTGTTGCCGAACGGAAATAATAATCGTTTTACGATTCGCAGTATTATTTATCGATTGACTGTATCGATCAAGAAAATACCTAAATCCTGTTGCCATGGTCTATCTATATAAGAGTCAGAACAGACAGAGGACGGAGAAGTTTAGCTGTATCTGGGCCATAGCTGGCTCATCCTTATCTTTTAGCCTCGACAGAGTCCAAAGGCTTTTTTTTGTATAGTCTTATGGACGATGAATTATTCTGAATGATGGAATAATGGTTGGTTCCTGGTATCGATCCAGAAAATACATAACACCCGTTACGAACGTTTACCTTTATAAGAGTCAGATAAGGCCAAGAATGTAGAATTTTAGCCAAATCTGAATTTGCTATATCGTAAAGCATTTCTCTTTGAGATGAAACATTCATCCAGAGCTTTGAATATTGCTACCACATGTGGTCTCGTGCTTTTGTATTATATTTAGAGATTCTTGATAAATTCCAAAGAATTTGTCTTGCATATTTATAAGTCTACCATTCATCCATATATTGAATATTGATGTCGCATCTGGTCTGGTGCTCCTGCTATATATTTAGAGATTCTTGATAAAATCCAAAGAAGAATCTATCTTACATATTTATAAGTCTACCATTCATCCATACATTGAATATTGCTGCCACATCTGGTCTGGTGCTTCTGCTATATATTTAGATATTATTGATAAAATCCAAAGAAGAAACTGCAATAGTATCGGTCTTGACCTGGCATCTCGGCTCCACTTTCTTTTCTATAAATATTTTCATCATAATTGGTCTGGTGAACTTGCCTCTATGTTACTTAGACTTTATGAATTTCAGCACAGTACTAGATTGGCGTCAAGGTCTCGTCATTGGTGTATCCGTAAGTTCTATGCTAACAGAAGTTTTACTTTGTAGTACAAATTCCTGGGAGAGTGCTTCCCTGAGAATTACAATTTTGGTCTCTTTAAGTCCAGACACAACGGAAGTCTATCCTAATCGTCCTCATAATGATCTCTTAGCCATCCCCCACCCAGTAAATCTCTATCTTTTTCTGAAAATTGGGTCTTCGATTGGGTGAACTATCAGTTAAAAATAAATATCTCTTAACATTTTTATTTTTTTAAATCTGAAAGATAATGTCTGAATACTTTATATTGGGTCCGATTGGGAATAAAAATGTGTATTCATTAGTAATTGCTTAAATACCCTGTTTGGGGATTTGGACTTTGTAACAAGGTGCCAATAGAAAAGAAACGATAATGGGAGAATTCACGACACCAACGAATTTGTCTACTAAATATATAATCTATCCATGCATTGGTTTATAACTAGTATAGAATTTAGTATATAATGACGAATTTGTTTATGAGATATACTATTCGTCCGTGACTTGAAGATTGCCGCCACATCTGTTTTGGTGTATGTATTTAGATGTTCTTGATAAAATTCAACGAGGAATCTGCAATATTATCAGTCCTTATCTGGCATCTCGGGTTTCAGTCTCTTTCTTACCGCCATAACGTAGATTTCCAGTGCCTTTTCTATAAATATTTGCATGGTACTTTTCTGATGAACTTTACTATATGCTTTCTTTTTACGGCTTACCAACACATTTGGTTTATTTAATTTTTTTCCACCGTATCTGTTATAGCAGAGGTCAGCAACTATTTGGAACTTTATGGATTACTAAACGTATAATTTTAAATTTGGCTGATCACTAATATAAATTTAGAAAAATAGTCAAATTCATTTTATAATAATAATCGGAAAATTTTTTCTTTTATTAATATGTAAAGCACCAATTAAAGGTAAGTAAAAGTGTAATTATTTAAATAAAACATTGAAAATTTAGAGTTTATTCAAGTATTAAACATTTTTAGTATGATATTTGTTTTTGTTTATTTAAAATAATTTTGTGTATTTTTGGCTCCAGTGAAGTCACTGCAAGATGAAGAGCAATGTTTATTTCAAGATGAGATCAGTACCAAGTTTTAATTGTGCAGACAGATGAAAATGTCTTTTCGCACAAATATGTTTTTGGAATTCGAATCAAAATTTCCATTGCTTTTTCTTAGAGTGTTGGGTATTCATTTTCTTTTTTTTTTTTTATAGAGAGTCAAAAATGATGTCTTGATAAGGATGACTGGAATTTAGCTCTGAGACTGTCGTCGCAAGATAGATCGATAAGGCTTTCGTTTTTCATTAATTCTTAAATTGTTATTTTCAAATTTTCTTCTGTCCGTCAAAATTTTGCGCGGACCAAAAAGCGGTCCGTGAACCATTGGTTAGTGACCACTGCTCAATAGTACCGATAATTTATGAACTGAAGCTCAGTACTAGAAAATACTGGAATGCCTCATCAATTTACATTTAAAATTGCTAGATATAACCGTAGGTTCTATGCTAACAGTTTCTTCTCTCGCACTTCTCGCTTGTGGAACTCTCAACCGGTTTTTATCTTATTCATTCCCATGATCCTCTCTGACTTCCTTATTCAGTAACTCTCTACATTGAGTGGATCTTGAGTTTTTTTATTGTGTGAAATATGAGTAAAAATGCAAAATAACAATTTTTTAAAGACGCATGGGAGTTCGGCTAATAAAGTTATAAGGCATGGATTTTAAGCCAACAACAATTTATAGAAAATTAAGGACAGCAGTGAACATTATGATTATAATTCTCAAAAGTCCAAACCCCATTTACAACCCACTGATACCTCTGAAGTATTTATATTCTGCGTGTTTTGAGGTTGGAAGAAAAAAACAAGAATTATCACTCCCGAATTCTAAGGAAAAGAGAGCTAAAATTGGTCTGCCTATAATTAAAGGGGAGGTAATCTAACAGTTTTACTGATTATAAATGTTTTTTTTTGTTTTTTTTTCATAATATAAATTTTACAACTTTGAGACACTTATATTTGTACAGAAGTTTTTCTACTAATTTTGGAATCCTCTAAAATCCACTTACGTTCAGGATCAGACCATATATCACCTTTCCTCATAGTATTGCTCAAATGTGCGGTAACTCAAAACAATAACTATAAAAATTAATGGCGACCAAAAGCCGAATGAGATTGGATAATTGGAACCTGATACACCTGACAAATTTTAAAAGGCTGTATCATTAACACTTGGATGTAATCAGCGTTTGTTTGCGTTTCCGCTTTTATATATATTAATTATATTAATTAATCCGTTCCCTAAAGGTCTTTCGCGAACGGAAATGCGTGCATAAAAGTTGGTTAGTTTTGTCTTTCATTTACTCACTATTATTCTCTCTCTCTCTCTCTCTCTCTCTCTAACACATACACACACACGTGTATATACCTGGCGTAATAACAAAATGGCCCAAATCGTGTAACATCATAATTATCCATCCCACAAAATGTTTAATATCTAAAAACCACTAAACTAATAGAGTTTCTTTTTTACAGGTTTTCAGTTAAGATACTTAGACATCTTGATACCATTTGTCGTAAGAATTACTGAAAAACCCTTTGAGCAATTCAGCTAAAAAGACAACAGGTTAAAATTGTTTTGTCTCGGAGCCTCTGTCTTCCCAACTGAGCAATGGTGGGAGGAATATGATCATTCAGACCTTCAGTAATGGTACCAATATTCATACACTGGCTTCCATCTTCAAAGTCCAATCAAGAAGCATCCAGAGAACGGAGAATAAGTTTAAAAAAGAAGAAACCGTAGAGAGGGGAACTGGATCAGGAGGCCACAACATGAACAGGGGATCATCATTTCAACTTAGCAATAAATACATTCTTATTGCTCAATGTAGAGTCCAATAGTGTTATAAAACCCTCGGAGAATTCTAGTTAAGATATTTTTAATCATTTTTAAGATACAATGCTCCAAAATTGGACAATTTTAGAGTTACAAAATTTGGACAATTTTTCTGTTACACCCTATATATATATATATATATATATATATATATATATATATATATATATATATATATCCAACATTTGTAACATTTAAGTTAAAAAGGGCTCATTACAAAGTAGAGCAATATTATTTTTATAAGATGAAAACACGTCAAAATCGCTTCATTTTTCTTAATTTATTTACTTTAATTTAATGTAGCGATTTTGGCATGTTTTCAGTGTAATATCCCCAATATATATATATATATATATATATATATATATATATATATATATATATATATATAGATATAAAGCGTTCATGTAACCAACAAAACAAAGTAAAAAGCCAAAACACCAAAAGGCAGACCCCCTACCGAAACAGTAAGCAACAGTAAATCTCTACGCATAGGTTATTAAGAAAGAGCAAAATGATTACACAGCATCACACATCAAAAGGGATTATGTTTTAATAGTTACTTAATTTTAACGTTCCCACAATCGTATATAATAAATCTTATACCCAGTGGACAGGGTGATTACCGCAATGTCCCTCTCTCGAAACCCTGGAGTCTGTATGCTAAAGGTAACATCAATCAGCCAAATGACAAACCTTTTATTTATAGTAATTATATAATAATAGCAACCATCAATAAAATAATAAATATATTATAAAATAGTTAACAAACAACACTATAAATAGACAAAAACTGCATCCGAGTCCACAATTATTGCCACTCAATAAGACGTAGAATAAGTAAAAATCACATCCGTTACCGCCCATCAATATAAGCATTAGAATAATACAATAGACAACACATAATGCAATACAATTGACTACCCACAATGCGTCACTGACATTTATATATAAATAGTCGAGCAAAAACACAATGTAGATGGCCTGACTATTGTGTTTAGCATAAAATAGTATGTCGCCTCTGAGTGTTGACTTCAATATCTACTATATATATATATATATATATATATATATATATATATATATATATGTGTGTGTGTGTGTGTGTGTGTGTGTGTGTGTGTGTGTGTGTAATTGTGTATTTTAGTAGCAATCACTCTCTGATACAAGTTTCATTAAAAACGACAATTTCATAAATAATTATGTCTGGTATACTGCAACATGCCTAAAAATAAGACTCACGTTATTTCTCTCTGACCATAGCTCAATTAGGTCTCATTTAAATACATAGTGAGACCTACCTAACTCCATTCGTAACATACTCGTTGATAATACAAAAATAATAGTCTCATCCGCATGTAAAAAAAAGGCTAAAAATAATGGAAACATTATTAATAACAAAGAAAAAGCCCGCACTCAATCATATCAACTATGAAAATTGAATAAAAAACTTAACCATAGTACCTTGTCAGTCATTTTAATGAATATATATATAATTATATACATATAAATATAGAAAACTAGACTCGTTTCGAAAAACCCTCGAATTTTTGATTTGCTAATCAAATCAATCTCGAGAAAAAAAGGTTTAAAAAAAGAAAGAGCTACAAACATGGACTTCTGCCGACAAAAAAAAATCGCACAGATGCAGGTCTGAAGCCCAAAGAAAAATCCCCGATACGAGTAACAACTAACCAACAAAAGAGCTCAATACAACCGTAGAGCAGACCTCGATACACCTAGTGAGCCAGAGGTTTCACCTAAACAAAGTTTCCAAACTTTCCCTGACGATCCGTTTAGGTGAAACCTAGGTAGGTTTGTCTGGCTCACTAGGTGTATATATATATATATATATATATATATATATATATATATATATATATATATATATATATATATATGGGGGTGTATGTGATGATACACCTGAATGTGTGCTCAGACGATCCCGAAACAATGAACAGCTCATATAAACACCATTCCACACAAATAGGAGAACCCATTGATTATTATGTGTGGGGACACAGCTTAGCGAGAGATCAGAAAGGCCGTGGTTGAAGCCAATTGGGATTTTATTGAATAAATTTACTTTTTAGTATTTCAAGATATTTTTGTGTAATTTTGGTAAATATATCTGTTAAAATGAGATGTCAGTGTTATTTTCATTTTGCGTCATTTAACTATCTATTTATCGAATTCCTCAGACTGCAACCCTCTTGATTATTATATGTTGGGTACAGTTGAGCGAGAGACCAACAAAACTCATTGTAACGCGGAAGATGAACTTAAGGCAACGATTATGTCAGCATTCACCAATGCAGACCGTCCAGAAGAGTTGCAGGAGATTCCGAAGTCATCTGGAGGCCGTGGTTGAAGCCAATAGTGATTTTATTGAATAAATTGAATAAATTTACTCTTTAGTATTTCAAGATATTTTTGTGTAGTTTTGGTAAATATATTTGTTAAAATGAGATCTCAGAGTTACTTTCAATTTTTCCGTCATTTAGACGACAGTTTATACATCGCAACCTATACATCTGTTAAAATGAAATGTCAGTATTATTTTCATGTTTTGCATCATTTAAAGGACAATTTATCCATCGCACCTTGTATACAATATTGACTATGACGAGAAAGATTGTCTAACCTGACACAGTGAAACAACATTCATAGCAGCAGATATAGCAATTTTATTTAATAAAATCACATAGCTGCGAGTAGAAGACGTGCATCCATACTTTTGCCAAAAGTATTTGCGCATAAATTATTATAAATCAAATTGACGAAGAGTTGTATCGACTTAAGGAAATGGGGGTTCTGGCAAAGGTTGAATGCAGTGAATGGGAATCTTCCACAGTGTATATAAAAGAGCAATGATATTCGTGTATGTGTTGACTTCTCTACGGGGCTGAACAGCGCCCTAAAGGATCAACATTGTCTCTTTCCGAGTCCAGAGGAGATATTCGCTAAGCTCAGTGGAAGAAAATATTTTTCTAAGATTGACTTAAATGACGCATATCTACAAATACCCGTGGATGAGGAATGCTCGAAGCTCCTTTGTATAAAAACCCACAAGGGTTTATACAAATTTTTAAAACTTCCGTTCGCGGTTAAGGTCGCCCCTTCCATTTTTCAGCATGTCATGGACACGATGTTAAATGGTCTGAATTTTGCAGTGGCCTATATAAAAGCGAGAGCATCGAGGAACACAAATCGCACGTCTGTCAGGTGTTTATGAGAATCCAGGATTAGGGGTTCAAATTAAAAAACGGTAACTGTGAGTTTTTCTTGGAGAAGATTAAGTTTTGGGGGCAAATAATTGGTAAAGACGTCCCGATCCAGATAGGTCAACGGCATTAAAGAATATGCCAGCACCAGAAAATGTGTCGGCTCTTCATAGTATTTTTTTTAGATTCTTGCCAATTATTACAACGTTTTTGTCCCAAGAATACACAGTTTGAGAGCTCCACTTAATGAATTATTAAGAAAAGATAAAATGTGGCAATGGACAACCAAATGCCAGGAAGCATTTGAGAAAATAAAGAAGGTCCTAACATCAGATCTGTTCCTGACTCATTACGATCCAAAAATTGACATAATTATAGCCAGCGATGCTAGCTCCTACGGCATCGGGGCTTGCATTTTACACAAGTTAAAGAATGGATCGGTAAAGCCAATCGCCCATGCATCTAGGACGCTATTACCAGCTGAAAGGGGTTAATCGCAAATAGAAAAAGAAGCCTTAAGAATCATTTTTGCGGTGACTAAATTTCATAGATTTATTCATGGAAGGTACTTTTTTGTTGCAGACAGACCATTATACACTGCTTACTATATTTGGATCAAAAAGGGGTATGCCAACACATACTGCTAATAGACTGCAATGATATGGATCCATTCTCCTCAATTATTACTACAAAATGGAGTTTCTTCCATCCACTAAAATCTGTCATGCAGACGGGTTGTCTAGATTGATACCCAAGTATGCTGAACCCCTGGAAGATACAGTCATTGCTGCCATAAGAACAGAGGTCGAAATAAAAAGTACCCTGTGCAATACTGTCAGGGATCTTCCTATAACAATTGAGATAATAGGCAAAATCGTCCAATGATGAGTTCATAAATGAAGTAAAAGACAAACTAAACAGACAAAAATATCTCACTCACTTTGTAACGGCATACTAATGTACGAAGACAGAGTAATAATCCTATCTACACTACAGAAAAGAACATTAAAGGAATTCCATGAAATTCTACTGGACCATTATGGACAAGGATATCGAAAACACTGTAAGATCGCGCAAAATGTGTGCTTTGGCTGCTAAAGTAGCCCCGATAAAATTCAATCCTTGGACTAAAACCGACCGTCCGTGGTCGCGGATACACAGTGATTTTGCTGGCCCAATTGCTGGTTTTTACTACCTGGTAGTAGTTGACAGTTATTCCAAGTGGCCAGACGTACTGAAATGTAAGAAGCCGACCGCGGAGGTGACAGTAAAGTTTTTGCACGAACTATTTTCCCGTTTCGGAGTTGTTGACTGTATCGTAACAGACAATGGCACCCAGTTCACATCCTGTGAATTTAAGGATTTTTGTCAGTCATTCCTGATTGAACATATTACCACGGCGCCATATCCCCCAAGAAGTAATGGACAGGCAGAGCGTTTTGTCGACACTTTCAAGAGAGCACTGAGGAAGGTGAGAGGTACTCCCACCAATATGGTTATACAGCAGTTCTTGAAGGTCTATCGTGTAACCACTAATAACAGTTCTCCATCTGCTAAGACGACAGCAGAGGTCATGTTTGCCAGGAAAATAAAATCGGCATTTGACAAATCCCTTCCGAGTGAAACGAAAGCGGGAAATAAGAATAAAGTGCTTAAAAAGCGCTTTAAGATCGGTGAAAAGTTTGTTTCTTTTTCGTGTATTTGGGAATAATAAGTCTCACTAGTAGATAGAAACAATAGATAGACAAATTGGTAACATGATTTACATGGTTCAGGGACCAAAGTTTATACACAAACATCATGTAAACAGAATTAGAAAACGATTTGAAAGCGTAGTCGACAGGGATCCCATAGAAGATGACACTATGGACGTCGTCTTTGACACATTTGAGGTTCCAATACCACAATCAGTGCCAGAGCTCAGAAGGCTCAAAAGAAAAAGGAAATTTACGGAACCTTTAGAAATTAACCTGAAAAAAAAATATTGAACATCTTTCATTTTATACCATGTCTGCAGAAAAAAGGAAAAGAATGAGTAAAAATCCATCTCCTCAATTATGAACTTTGAATAACCAGAAAAGCACAATACGCATTGGATTATTGGAAATTATTAACATTGCAATTTACCAATAAACTTATCCAATTTTTCACTATTTAGGAAAAATGAATAGAGACCTTAACAAAAAGGGACTGCTGTTAACACGTAAAGTGTTTGTGGTAGAACTAAAAAAAAATTGTGAACGTAATTCTTGTATATAGCTTCTTCAAAGTGTTTGTTTCTGATTGTGTTTATTTTTTTTTTTTTTTGTTGTGTATGTAAAAAAGGATTTGATGGTTCAATAATATTGTGTGATAATTACGGAGTCAGGCTGAAAAGGTGAGGGTGTTGTGGTGTCCTCCTCTAAAGAGTTTATGTTGGATTCTTCCGCCTACTATAAGATTAGTAGGAGAGAAGTCCTTGAGGAAATAGTTGACCAGACTGTTCGTAACTGTCGAACTTTATGCCTTGGCAGAGAGGAACCCGGACGAAGCTCTGCCGCAGAGCAAAGTTTCGTTCGGGGAGATAGACAGTCCCTGAACCCGTTTATACGGGTTCAAACGGAATATTATTGGCCGAAACTACGGGCTCGGAGAACTCACAATAAACCTGCCTTGTGTCACATACACCCTCGTGGGGGAGCTGTTAAATATTAACAGTCGAATAGATTGTTCAACTGTCGAACTCTGTCTCGAGCAGTGAGGAACACGGACGAGGCTTTGCCGAAAGGCAAAGTTGCGTCCGGGAAGGTAGACAGTCCCTGAACACGTTTATACGGGTTCAAAGGGAATATTTTTGGCCAAACCTACGGGCTCGTAGAACACACAATAAACCGGCCTTGTGCCACATACACCCTTGGGGGCTGTTAAATATTAACAGTCGAGTAGATTGAACGCTGGTCAACTGAAACCTATTCATTAGTCGTGTAATACTCTTCTGTTGTACTTACTGTTTAATACATGATATATCTTCAACACTTGTTTTGTTATTTCTTTAACCATTTACTTGGTCGCAACACACACATACACACACACAGACAAACACATACACGCACACACACACACATATATATATATATATATATATATAAATATATATATATTGAATTGACACTCTTCTGGATATAAAAGAGAAGTTGTTATATAAATGTATGGTGGCGGAGAAGGATAGAAAATTCGTTGTAAAAAATGTATGGTGCCGGAGAAGGATAGAAAATTCGTTGTAAAAAATGTATGGTGGCGGAGAAGGATAGAAAATTCGTTGTAAAAAATCACGGGAAAAATTCACCGAAAACAATCACACTAATGAATAATTGCGATTTTCAAATTTCAGGAGTGCGGGTCCGTTATCCGACCCGAAATGTTTTTATTTTGCTCACAGAGTCGACCTGATTCCAAAATGGTATGATATGTTGGGCTACGGCCTCTAGGAGAAAAGTTAAAAAAAGAGTGACACACAATGACATACTGATATTCGCATTTATTTATATAGATTTAACTTAGTCAAGAACAATGGTCTGTTTGTAAAGCAAAATTGTCGAATTCAGTATAGTATGAAATTACTTCCCAATAATTCTTCATAAAATCTGCCTCGTCAACGTAACGAAATTCAGGTCTAAACTAAGTTTAACGTAGCGAACATTCACAAATTTGAAAGAAATGATGAGAAACTACTCTCATAAGAATATCAATGGTTTGGCAAATTGGCTTACAGTATCCTAGGGAAGGTTAATGAATAGAATAATTACACGAAAGTTGGTAATGAACGATAATCCTTAGGACGAGAACAACAGATATAAGATTCACCTGTGGCGCGTAGAAGTAGTCAGAAGTGAGTCAAGTGAATTCCACAGTGAATTTCCGACTTCAGGATATCTACCAACCGCCCCACGTGGTCAGATGTCGAATTTAATGTGGGGTATCCGAGCCCGTAGGCTCGGCCAAAAATTCTCCGTAGACTCCGTATAAAACGGGTTCGGGTAGCTGCTTTCCCAGACAAGACTGTCTTTCGACTTAGACTAGGGATCCTCTCTGAAAGACAGTTTGACCAGCATGCTGGAGACGAATCAACTGCAGATCTACATACAGTATTTACTATTGTATTTATGTGAATGGGGACATACCCATTATCATCCAAAGGTATGCTGCAAACCCCTTTTTGGATTTACTCTGTACAGAGTCAATATTTTATTTTCTTTATAGGTTAATTCGCTCCTTTCCATATCCTTTCTTTTTCTTTTACTCCGTCACTTTCGGACTTCTATCTCGGAATCCTTTTGAGGGAGGGGCTAATCGAAAGTATCTAAAAGAACTTCCATAGGTTCAACATCGTCTAGAGTAGTGTTCTCTTTTAATTTGATTCTAGTGCCTCTTGTGCACCATTTCTGGAACTTTTTGCTAGATAAACCATCCTGCCGATTCTTCGGACGACAGTACCGACTCCCCAATATGTTTTCTTTGACTGGTACATACAGTAAAAAAACCTTTTGGTCAATTTTCTAAAAAAATTATTCCAGGTTTTGTACCGCATAGACATGTTTTTCTTGTTGGGTATAAGTTTGTCAAAAACTGATCATATTTTTCGCGCAAACAGAATTTCTGCCGAAGTCATGGCCGAAGGTTCATTTCTATTCAGTGTAAGCCTATACACCTATACAAACTGCTGTAATGCAGCATCAGTAGATCCACCATTTTTTTAGAGCCCTTTAGAAGGTATCCACAAAATGCTCTGCCTGGTCGTTATTTCTAAGATAGTAAGGAACAATTGTTATGTGCTCTACCACAAACATTTTGAAAAATTCTTTAAATCCTTTCGATGTAAATTGAGTTCTGTTATCCGACACAATCGAATCTGGTACTTCGAACCTCGGGAACAGTTCGTGTAGAAACTGAATTACTACATGCGTGGTTGATGTCTTACATCTTAATGTCCTTGGCCACTTTGAAAAACTATCTACGACAATTAGATATTACGTCCCATTAATTGGACTAGCAAAGTCAACATGCAGACGTCAATTTCTGGCCATTTGTTGAACTTAATTGGTGGTTCTTTAGCCGTCAAAGCACAGCATTTGCATGACTTCACCAGACATTCAATGTCTCTATCCATACTAAGCTAGTATATGTAACTTCTCCTCAAGCTTTTCACTCAGGATATACCAGGATGTCCTGCATGAAATTCTTTCAGGATTCTCTTTTGTAATGCCAAAGGTACCACTACTTTTTCGCTGTACATGAGAACGTCATCGCAAATTTGGTATACTCAGGAATCTGGTTTAGTCCTGTCTTGAAGTTTTTCTTTCATTTCAGTAATAAATTTCTCCTCCAACGCTTTACTTTTATATCTTCCAAAGTCACAGGTAGTTCCCGCGTAGTACTGCATAGTACGTTTTTTTAATCTCTACTTCCAATTGTAGAGAAGCAATGATCGTAATTTCTAAAGGTTCATTATTCCTTCGGATAAAGCTGGACAACCCGTCCGCATGACTCAATTTACATTATGGTAAGAATTCCATTTTAAAGGTATAATTTAGTAAAATGGTTCCCCATTGTTGTAACCTATTAGCCGAATGAGACGGACATACTTTTTTGGACCCATAAATAGCTATCAAATATATATCAACGGTTCATGATCTGTTCGTAAAGTAAACTACGGAGAATCCCAGTAAGATATCTTTAATCATTTCTAAGAAACAACAGTTCAAGGTTAATCTAACAATTGGACAATTTTGCAGTAACACTCTTTGTGCAATTTCATTGTTACATCCGGACTATATATAACCTCGTACAATTAATATTGTAACAGTACTTAAAATACCACCACATTAGATTCATTACCCGATGCATGAGGCGGCACCAAATGGGGGAAGTGTCAAGGTTGGTTTCAGCAAATTTTAAGCAGCTTCCCTCACAAAACATCGTACAGGTGTAACGATATTGGCGTGCATATAAAAACCTATTTGTTAAGTTACATTACTGCGGACTCAAAAATAATCCGGAATGATCAACTGGAAATAATGATGAAAAGTAAAAGAAATAAGATTAGAGAAGTAGTGTACAAAAGTAATACAGATTAGCACGGATTATATAACGGTCAAGGATGAGCAGCTAATATGAGAGAGAATCAGTCAATAAAAAATGAAGAAGAAAGATGAAAATTAATAAAAAAATGGCTGACAATGCTTTATCTGATAAAAATGAAGGAGAAAGTAAATAAAAGTCAAAGATTAATAATAATGGTTGAGAACGCTCCATCTAATAAAAAATGAAGATGAAAATAAATACTAATCAAAAATTAATAATGATGGCTGGTAAGAAAATGAATAAGAAAGTATATATTAGTAGAAAATTAATAATAATGTTTGGTAATGTTTCATCTGATATGAAAAAGAGAAGAGAAATTAAATACTTGAAAAAATGGATAATAATGTTTGACAATACTACATGTCATAAAAAAAAAGTAACATGGAAGTCAAAAGTTCATAATCAGGGCTGAAAATATGTCATCCAATAAAAATCTAAATATTGACAAAAATATTAATAATAATGGCTGACAAGGCATTATCTGATATAAAATGATGACGAATTCAAATCCTAGTCAGAAGATAATAATGCTATTTAAGAATGCGTCATTTAAAATATAAATATGCAAATGCCAGACAAAAATGAATAATGAAGTCCGACAATGCTTCTTCTAACAAAAAATGAGGATGAAAATGAATCCTACTCAAAAAATTAAGAATTTTGGCTGACAATGCTTCATCCAATAAAAAATGAAGATGAAAGTATATACTAGTCAAAAATTAATAATAATAGCTGACAATACTTCATCTACTAAAAAATGATGATGAAGGTAAATACTAGTCAAAAATTAATAATAATGACTGACAATGCTTCATATGGAAGTAAATACTAGTCAAAAATTAATAAAAATGTCTGACAAGGCTTTATCTGATATAAAATGAAAATGAAAGTAAATACACGTCAAAAATGAATAATAATAGCTGACAATGCTTCATCTAATAAAAAAATGAAGATGAAAGTAAATACTAGTCAAAAATTAATAATAATGGCTGACAATGCTTCATCTAATTAAAAATGAAGATAAAAGTATATACTAATCGAAAATTAATATTTTCCAATGTGTTTATTAATAAAAATTTATAAATCTTAAATTAATAATTGGCTGACATTGCGTCATGTAACAAAATTATAATTTACTTAATAATTTATTTTTTGTATTTTTCGCTAGCTGAAAAAAAGAAAAGACAACTAAATAAAAGAAAACATAGAAACATTCTTTATGCTGAAATATTTAAACTATTTGAGATTGGATATTATTTTCAACGGACGCCATGAAATTAAACCGATCCGTGATGACAAAAGTTGACAAACGAATTTTAAGAAAAACGTCTTCTAAATATCAATTCATATCTTCGGCAAGCATTTAATTGATATTCTTATTAATTGTCCAATTAACACAATTTACTGCGCCGTATTTGTAAATGTTTTAAATGCTTCTTTGTTTTAATGGTAAAATTATCTTTTGGGGGAATGATGCTTAACTGTTGTCGCTAATGTTATACTTAATTCACTTCCGCAGAAACAAAACGGTAAAATAATTGCTGCTCTTTGATCAAACAAATTATCTTTCCCCTTCGCCATTAATTAAGTTATTTGTCTTTAGATTACTAACTTTATTAGTAAAATCATCTTAAATAGAAGTTTTGTTGCGTGTTTGCTGTCTACGACTGTGTATTGTTGAAATGCCTAGAGGATGTGGATGTTTAATATATCCGTCTATTGGTTTGTATTTAAATCTAGGATTCGGCATCCATCCGATCTATTTTTAACAATAAAGGCTTTAGAATTTACACTATGATATCGGCGACAGCTATACAAATGCAGAAGGATGGATATTTTCTAATCGTAGCTTAGATATATCACAATAGGACCGGCTGATTTTTCACTCTTTTAGAAAATCACGATTGAAGACGGTGTGAAAACTGGGGTTTGGTGTGGTATGTATCCCAACAATTAGATTCCTAGCTTTTACAAATGTATGAGTACTCACCTTTAAATTGTCTGAAAAATGTAAAGAAAGAACTAACAGCAGCAGGTTTTTGCTTACAAACTGACATCAAAATTTTACTTTTTCAAGAATAAATTCAAGTAGCGTTTATATATTTTGTATTGAAAATATATTCAAACTAGTATTCAAATTATGAAAACCAGAATTTTAATTCTGAAAAAAAATATTTTGTGTTATTACTTACCATGTCAAACCCTGACTTTGAAATTGAGGGCAATGCCACGGTTCCAAAACGGACATGCCATAGTGTCACAAGGCCCAATGATATACACTTATCTTTTGTAGATGATGGAAAAACATTTGATATGATACGTCACAAGATCTATTCGAATTGTCAGGAAAACTCGATCTATTTGGGAAGGAGGCTAGGATAATCCAGGACTTGCACAAAAATAAAAACGGGCACAAGACAAGGATGTGTCTTCTTACCGGATTTGTCCAACTTCTACAATGAAGCTGCCCCAACGGATCTTGACACGCTACTAGGATTAATTATGGGTGCGCTTAATCTTAACACTATAAGATAGGTAGATGACACTCTGATGATGGCAGACATCGAAAAAAAAAACTACAGGACCTACTAGACAAGGTAATAAAGTAAAGCGTGAAAAATATTTTAATCATCAAGCGTAAAAAAACATTATGGTTATTAGCGAGATAAAAATACCAAAATCTGAACAACACAAACATAAGTTAAAATATTTGGGAAGAGTTTTAACTGTGGATAAAAAAATATGGCGCCGAATTACGAGCGCGAACCATGCATTTCAAAAGCAAATTACTAAAAATGGAATTTTCGCTGGAAACGAAGAAAAGATGATTAAACTGATATATAATACCAATCCTCTTACACCCTTGTTCAAATTAGTTAAAACAACCGCTTTACTTTCCTTTCTTTCACCATACGGTCAGTTTTAGACCCACTGGTGTGACAGTGTGTAATCGATGTCTATATTTCATCAGATTAGGTCATTTGCAGTGATGCGTGGTAATATGAATTTATTTTCAGGGTGTATGAGGAAATTTGTTTGACCTTGAAAATATTGCCCGAATATTGCATCAATTTTTTAACAGGTCCAGACACTATTGTCTCGACTGTTGATTAGTTGTCCTACGGACATTGTCTGCGATGGACGTTACTCCAAGGAAGCGTACGAAAATTGTAATGCTGCACGAACCCAATAGCAAGCCTTACTAGTGAGTAAATCAAAGTACTATAGACTGGCATGAAAACTCTCCTGATTTAAATCCAATCGAGAATGTTTGGCCAATCTGCAAAACTATTTTAACCTTTTCTCTTTCTAGTTGCATAACTGAAAGTGTTCTTCAGTAGTTGTTACGACAAACGTCTTATCTTAAAACCTGGAAAAAAGAAACCCAACTAGGTTGATGTTTTTTTTTAGATATTAAACATTTTGTGGGATGGAAAATTCTGCGGTTACACGATTTAGACATTTTTGGTGTTACACACCAGGCGTCTGACAGTCTGTGGTGTGCACACACATATATATATATATATATATATATATATATATATATATATATATATATATATATATATATATATATATATAGACCCAGAATGACTAAAGTATTCATTTTATCCAGAAAATACTTGTTCTACATAATGTCTTTCCTTTTCACCCAAAGGGTCAACATTAAGTACATAGGCGCAATAGTCTACATAAAACTGTCAGATCCAAATTTAGCTGATATTAGGCTACGGAATTATTTGCCCATCCTCGAGTATAACCACAAAATAAAATAGCAACGCTACATAAACACAAAAATGTACTCTTTTGAATATAACACTTCACTTGATACGCATTTTTCTTCTATATATATATATATATATATATATATATATATATATATATATATATATATATATATATATATATATATGTGTGTGTGTGTGTGTGTGTGTGTGTGTGTGTGTGTGTGTGTGCTTGGTTAAATAATTTAGACGTGTGATGTCTATTTATTTTACTTTTAATCCTTTCAAGTTCATGAATTAAATCCTTGGTAGCCGTAGAAAATTGCTTAACAAAAATTGTAAAACTTTCTTTCAAATAATTTTCGACCATCTTCAGGCGGTTAAAATATCTGTGGATGTGTAGACAGTAGCTCCGTACATTCAAAATATATATTTCACTGTTTATTTACAGCGTTTTAAATTCGAATATCCAAGGTGGTAAATTTAAATTCGAATATCCAAGTAGGTAAATTTAAATTCGAATATCCAATGGGATAAATTTAAATTCGAAAATCCAAAGGGGTAAATTTAAAATCGAATATCCAAAAGGGTAAATTTAAATTCGAATATGCAAGGAGGTAAATTGAAATTCGAATATCCAAAGGGGTAAATTTAAATTCGAATATGCAAGGAGGTAAATTGAAATTCGAATATCCAAAGGGGTAAATTTAAATTCAAATATCCAAGGAGGTAAATTTAAAAGCAAATATCCATGGTGGTAAATTTAAATTCGAATATCCAAGGAGGTAAATTTAAATTCGAATATCCAAGGGGGTAAATTTAAATTCGAATATCCAAGGGGGTAAGTTTAAAATCGAATATCCAAAGGGGTAAATTTAAATTCGAATATGCAAGGAGGTAAATTTAAATTCGAATATCCAAAGGGGTAAATTTAAATTCAAATATCCAAGGAGGTAAATTTAATTTCGAATATCCAAGGGGGTAAATTTAAATTCGAATATCCAAGGGTAAATTTAAATTCAAATATTCAAGTTTGTAATTTTCCTATTTTAATATTTAAAAATGAAAAAGATTTTTAGTTTTGCAGTTGTAATATTTTACTTTAGTATTTCATATAAAACATTGCAGCTACAAACATTTAAGAACTTTGTCTCTACGCTTGTAGTTAACTTTATTGATTTTTTGCCACAATTCTCTTATATGAAAGGCTTACAGAAATTTTAAGTTATGCATATTATTATTTTGCCTAAGTACTAATGTATTTTCCACTAATGTTTGCCGAAACTGTGAATGTGGACATGATTGTTCGATTAAATATTCTGAACTAAGCTAATTCATGTGATAGGTAAGCCGTCTCCTCAAGACATAATATAAAAAATAGACAGAACACGTTTAAATTATTTAACCAACCATGCTTGAATGAAAATATACAGCCTAAATAAACATATATACACACACACATACACACACACATCCACACACACACATATATATATATGTGTGTGTATGTGTATATATATATATAATATATTAATATTTTTTGTTTAAAAATATGATTCCTTCGCTACATAAGAGTTCTCATGTTTCAAAACGAGAGCCGAAATCATCCAAATAATTATTAAAATTAAGTTGAATTAGGTGTTTAGTCTCGTTTCATCTTCAAGCGAAATTTTTACGAGACTAAACACACACACACACACACACACACACACACACACACATATATATATATATATATATATATATATATATATATATATATATATATATATATATATATGTATATATATATCTATATATATTTAAACAGACAAAAATGTACTTTTCCAGAAATGACAACTTCAACATTTCTCGTCATTAATATTCCAAACTCGCCGATAGAAAATGCATCAATTATGACGTTGGCGATCATGACTCTCCACGACTTTCTGTCTTTGTTACTCGGGATAACTTGCAACCTTTTATATTTTTATCATTTTCTGTCATCCATTTACGTAATTTGTTATGTAGTTTACTCATTGTTTCACCCTGCTCCTCTTACATTCAGTAAAGACTGTGTGTATCAGATTTGCTAGGCCCTCTTTCTCCATTAGATGTGCCAGAAATTTTAGTTATCCCTTTCTCATTTTTTTTTTTAAATAGTTGTTATTTTCCTTGCTCAGATATTCTGCTCTGTTATTTCCAATTTCCTTTGATAGAAACTTCAGAAACAGTAATCAATAAGTTTTGTCGATGGCTAAAGTTCAAATACTTGACCACGTGTTCAGTGTTAGTTTTAAAGCCGAGACATTTTAACTTTAGATCACAAACGGATCGTTTTTTTGGGGTTTTTTTTTTATCTTAACAAGGTGTTGCCTCATGAAAAATATCTAAAAAAAAATAAATAAATAAAAAAATAAACCCTGACGATCACACGAGAAAATATCCAGACGTCTTTGGTTAGGGGAAGGCCAATCCTTTACCTTCTCAAAACCTCCGCTGTCACTCCTCATTCTTCTGGGCGCAAAATCCAATTAGTTCGAAGGCCGAATGTTTTGGTGTCAATGGCATTCGTGACGTCAATAAATTCCTCTTCTTGTCCCATGGTAATGGTTGAAGGTGCTATCCTCTGTTTCTCGTCTATTTCTACTGAGAAAAAGAAAGAAAAAGAAAATAATTTACGATTTATGCCAGACTAAGACATTTTGAATTCATATTCAATAAAAATTTAGAGCTTGACCTACTAATCTATAGTGGAAAAATCATAGATCTGTCAAAAGTTTTACTACTAATAATAATTTATACTACTACTAATAATTTTAGTACTACAGTGTAACCCGGATATAAGAGAGTTGTCGGGACCGGAGAAGAAGTCTCTTATATCCGGGTTTGGTCTATTTTGTTTAGGTAAGTATGGGCTCTAATTCGAGACCAGAGAAAATCTCTCCTATATATCCGGGTTTCTCTTATATCCGGGTTACACTGTAATAATAATTTATACTACTAATAATAATTTATACTACTTTCATATCATATCATGTCATGAGTGCGGATAAATTTGACTTTCCCTCATATATTTTTTGCTCACCAAAAACACAACTCTGAATTTCATGCGTGATGCAATCGTCAAGTGCTGATTAAAAACTGACCGTTGTAAAATATAAAAACCAATATTTATACCAATTCTGTTACGATGGTGGAACTGTTTATTTATTCCAAGAGATATGAATCTGTTCACTTTTATACTAGGAAATAAAAATATATGATTATAATTTAAATACAAATATACACATCTGATACATGTTTTCATATATAATACGTATGTACACACAGATAACAGTCGCATATCCACACATACAAATATATAGGTATAGAAATTCCCATTTACAGTGATATAAAAGGAACATACAAATAAATTTTTGCAAGTTATATCGAAAAAATACAAAAATTTAATAAAATGCAAATAGACACATACATAAATGTCTATCTATGCACATCAATTCATAAAATGTAAGTAATATATATCAACACACACAGACACTCACATATATACACACACATATATATAGTGATTTTCTAAGCCCGGCTTAGACGTGGCACAAGGCTGAATGTATGGGGCACCCAGCGAGGATCGAACTCTCTACTCTGTCGTAATTGATCTAGCTAAACAAGCGTGCTAACCATTACACCAGGTCGAGCACACATATATGTATATGTGTGTGTGTGTATTAATCTTACTTATTATAAAACGGAGATTGTGTGTGTGTGTGTGTGTGTGTGTGTGTGTGTGTGTGTGTGTGTGTGTGTGTGTGTGTGTGTGTGTGTGTGTGTGTGTGTGTGTGTGTTGTACGTTTATATATTGGATCAGATTTCCTACATTTTTCAACCGATTTCAACAAAACTTCACAGGAGTACATAAAATTACCATGTGGTGGTTCTGACAGTGCCAAAAATTGGAAAAACAATTGTTTTTGCATGAAATCAATTTGAAAACACGATTAAGAGGCATTAATGAAAGAGGGACAACTCATATCGAGTTATACTTATTAATATCGAGCTATCGAGTTATACTTATTATAAAACCCAGGTTGTTTGTGTGTGTGTGTGTTCGTTTATATATGGGATCGGATTTCCTACATTTTTCAACCGATTTCAACAAAACTTCACTTTTTTTGACAGGTAGTGTTTCTTATTGTCTTGCACACTTTTTCTTTATTTTTGCATTCAGAATGCTTTAAAAATTCCATTCACAAGACAATTGTTTATAATAAAATTCTATTCAATCGGTAGACTTATAACGATTGAAAACAATGTTTTTGTTTGAGTTTGGGTTTGACCAATTCGTTTAAAACAAAAAAAAAATAATTAAGACATTTGTGTCCGTCAACCTTAAACAATAATCTTTGTCAATTTTTATTTTTCACTCTTTATGGTGGTCGATACTTGATCTATCTCTTACTGTTACATCCCCGGGCAATGCCGGATTCTACTGCTAGTACACGATAAAATCTAACGTCACCTCAAAATGGGGAATAAGATTATTTCAACCGACGAAAAAATAAAATTTGTCGGTCTTATTCAACCCCGGTATAGACGAAATTCTCATCGAAATTAGAAATTTAACTATGAAAATATCCATTTCAATGTTTCAGTCAGACGAAAGGCACGAGGAATGGTCAGGGGAGGGTGGGACTTATTAATCTTAAAAGGAAGAGGTTTTATAAAATTAAACCCAGATATTAATCTTATTAGATTAAATTGAGGTTATATGAAGAATGAAATGTTAATTTGAAACTAAAAGAGAGATAAAAAAAGAGATAAAAAATTTAAAATATGTTAAAGTTATGTTTAAAAAAACACAAAATGACACTTAAAAGTACTATTCCAAAGACTAGTTTATTTAAAATGTATTTAAATAAGTTATATTTTAAAATGTGTCATATTTAAATAATTTATATTAAAATTAAACAAAATTATATGTAAATATGTTATATTTTGAAGAATAAAAATATATTTAGAAATAAAATTATGAAATATATATATATATATATATATATATATATATATATATATTTAAATATGAAGAAGAACAGATAGAGTAAAATTCCACTGTTTGTAGCATTTACTTTTTTAAAACGTGCTCCATACAAATTAGAGCAATATATTATTTTTAATTTTATTATAAGAGATAATAAAAACGTGTTGAAATCGCTACGCAAAAGATTTCATGTTTCAATATTTAGATTGTACTTCTTCAGGCGATGGGGCAATCATAGTATATATATATTCATAGAAAAAATTAAATAAATGACCATACAAAAAGTTCTAGTGTCAATCATTATCTTCTGTCTTGTTAATTCCTGTTCCTTGATTGTCTTTTTCGTACTCTCTAACACATAGTAACCCATTGAGTCCGTATGGCTGTATTGCTCAATATTAATTGTGATTGACATAATGTACTCTATTTTAAAATTAAAAACGGAGCATCAGTTTCAAACATGGTTATCCAATAAATAACGTTTGAAGCAATAATAAAAATAATGTGTGTGGAGGCGCGTGTTTTAATGGCCAAAGAGAGTTGAATAGTACCTTATAAACAGAAATCTTTCTTAAACTCTCGAAACACTCATATCTGCTCTGTTTCGCATCCTAACGTAAACGAAGCAATTCCTAAAGAAGTAATGGATTTTTTTATTTATTCAGTAATCCTACAGATTTTATTACTTATATGTTAATTTCGATGATATTTCATTTTTGAGTAGATGCTGCGTTTATTTATTAAACAGTATATCTATTTTCGTTTACTGGCCTAAAACTGATTGAAGAAGATAGGTTTGAATCCTGCATACATTCGTCCAATAAGATTTCCTATTGGTAGTTAATTTGTACAAGAACAAATGTCATATATATAGTATAGGTTAGAAATCCATTGTTATATAATCCAAGTGGATCCTAGTAATATAAAATATGAAAACTGATCCACAAAAAGAGCTCAATGTATTTATTATAACAGAGCAAAAAAAATTACACAAAAATATACATTATTATCTCATATGGTGGGTGGATAGATCTATTTCAACTGACAAAAGTACGTCAGTCTTATTCAACCCCGGTGTAGGAATTAGAACGCGGTTTATACACCAGGGTTGAATATGACGTAGTTTTGTCGGTGGTAATAGATCTATATCTCCACGATATGTGGTAATTTTGCATTTTTTGTATATATATATATATATATATATATATATATATATATATATAGTTGGCTCCCTGTGCCGCGCAAGGAAATTTTTCTCGCTGGAGTCGATCCTTCAAATCTACAAATCAACTATTGACCCTTGCATGGAGTACTGCTGCCATATATGGTCTGGAGCCCTTTCTAATTGCCTCAAGGTCCTTGATAAAATCCAGAGACGGATATGCAATGTAATTGGCTCTGATCTGGCATCTCGGCTGCAGTCGCTCTCTGAAAGATGTGCCGTCGCCTCCCTCTGTCTTTTTTACAAATACTTTCACGGTAACTGAGCTGCTTTCGCTGGTTCCCAGACTTCATGAATTTAAGCGTTCAACTAGGCTGGCATCTCGCTCACACGCTTTCACTGTCGAAACTGTTAAATGTAGCCGTCTCTTCTACTCCAATAGCTTCATGGCTCGCACTTCTTACCTGTGGAAATCCCTCCCCTTTGCTTGTTTCCTTGATAGCTATAATCTCCAACTATCCGATTGTAATGTCAATCGACGTCTCCAGATGCCTTGATCAATCCCCTAAACTTCTCTTCATCCTTTCCTCTATCACTCCTATTCGCTCTCGCTCCAACTCTCTGTAACCCCTTGTGTGCTAGTGGCTTCCCGCTTTGCTTTGGGTTGAAACGCTGATATATATATATATATATATATATATATATATATATATATATATATATATATATATATATATAATGGGGAAAGTTGAGTTAATCATTCCAACTATGCACAATTATAGCTAAGTTAAACTTCAAACTAGATCTAAAATCTAGCAACTGCCAACTTTTGTTTTTACTGTAAAATGTGTCTGTTTTGGATTAATCTTTGATATTTCTGTTTTTATTCGATACCAAATATGAACTAAACTAATTGTCTGGTCACATCTTTCAGCTCAGTAAATATTTGTACACATATATCAACATATGTATATAAACATTGCTTAATAAATGCCTCAAAGTGACAGATTGATTCATATATACTATTTACATGCATTCTTCATAGAAATATAAAAGCCACACAAAGTACACACACACACACACACACACACATACATACACATATATATATATATATATATATATATATATATATATATATATATATATAGTGGAGTAGTCCAAGTTAATTGAATCGGACTGTCGGATGCTTGGGATGTCAAGATTCGCCTTAGTTATGCCAACGACTGGCGCTGCCTACTTCCGTCGGTTTCGATGTTGAGATCGTGTAGAACGTTTGCCTGTCATATATATATATATATATATATATATATATATATATATATATATATATAGTCAGCACCCACTCACATCTGAACATTGGGATCGTCATCTTCTCTTCCAATTGTCTTTCTTCCCCCTGGAGGTGATGGTGGAGATGTCTGTGAATCAGAGAGAGCTTGACGATGCCAATCGCTAAAATTTGATTTTGGTGGAAAATCTGCGCGACGGAGAAGCCCACAAAATTGACCAGAAGCGCCTCCCTCGCTGTACAAAGAAGATTGAGACAGACGAGATCTGGCAAACCTGGTTGCATCGGGCTATCATTTGTTTGGTTACCTATTATA
>CAHIKZ030000330.1:597500-602500 GCA_903632075.3 Acanthosepion pharaonis
CTAACATCCGAATCTCAGTGTCGCATCTACCGTCCTCTGTCAGAACGCTTACCCGTTATTTATACTTCTGTGTTTCCGACCTGCAAAATGCATTTCGGCCTCATCCTTTTGTTGATGAGCATGCATTCTGTTTTCTTGTATTTTATGCTTAGTCCCTTCTTCACGCTCTTCGTCGTTACCTTCTGTAGGTGATTTTGTAATTTCATTTCCGTGTTTATTACTACAGTGTCATCTACGTATTTTATGTTGTTAAGATTGTGACCGTCAAATCTAAATCCCGGAAGGATTTCCAATTCTCTCAGAAATGTCTCACTGCGTAGGTTGAACAGGTCGAGTGAGAAGACTCATACTTGCCTTCCGCCCAAGGACGCATTCCAAAACCTGGTCAGAGTAGTGCGAGACAGGAGGATTTCTTTGGTAACAAAGAAAAGAATACTGAGCTGTTACGTGACATCTGTCCTTCTTTTCGGCAGCGAACGTTCCTCAAAGATGAAGAAGAGACTCGAGGATGCTACGGATATCATCAACCGAGCGTCTGAGCAAGTATGAGGTCTTAGAGAGGTTGCAAACAAGGAGAAGGCTTATACTTGACATCCGAAAGAGGCAGCTGAAGTTCCTGTAGCACATAATGAGGAAGGAGGGCCGGGAGAATCTGATACTCACGGGTCGAATAGAGAAAAAGAGAGACAAGAGAAAACAACGCATTACATATCTAGCAGCCTTAAGCAAGTGTGGTTGACGGAACGTGATCTGCGGGAGATAGCAGAGGGAAGGAACTTGTTGAGAGCTGCAAGGTATACAGAGAGGTTGACAGGCGTGATCGCCTACGCCCTGAAAGGACACAGCAATTTAAAAGAAAAAAAATGCTTATTCCGGTAAGAGATCCCTTTTATGCGCGTCCATTGTCAAATATTTTACGACTAAATTCATAGAAAATTAAAGAAGATATGGGCTGTCAGTTGTCAGACAATAATGGCAGTTTTACTAACAAAACATGTATATCAACATTAGGAGGAGCACTAGGTAAAGAGCAATATTTTCACTTTTGATTTCCCTATTATAGGCGATATTAGATCCGCTTTATAATAATACAAACAAAACAGAAAGAAAAAAAAAGAAAAGAAAGAAAAAAAAGAAAGAAAAAAAAGAAAAGAAAGAAAAACTGAAAGAAAAAAAGAAGCCAAACACATATTGTTCTCAATAGATTTTAATGAGAAGCGTGGAGTCACCTCTTAATTGCTGGTGTTCCCAGGTCCACTCTAACCCGGGGTGGGTGCACCTGTTAATGTTCCAGCCATGCTCAAATAGTTAACCACAAAACAGAGGTAAAAAGCATTATAAAAGTGTAAAAATAGATTTTAATACCAGAAATACTTTGTAAGAAATTATGACCAGAAATAAATTTTTGAAGACAAAAATGGTTACACCCGCATTGAGTTCGCATTAAAATTTTCCAAAATACTTACATTTATGTGTAATTGTACATGCTCCATTCGAATCTGATTTGATAAATTTGATAAAATCTACCGTTTTGGAGTTATCGACAGTGAAATTTGGGATTCAATCGCGTTGTTGGCGGCAGCCATTACTATCGTTGTTTGCATACTTTCGCTGCGGAAAGCTTAACGCGGAAGACTACAGAAAGCTAAGCTCGGAACTGATCTTTCATGTCTAAATTTGTCGCAATTACTGCGCACGAGAACTATTTACGGAGACACGCTCAGTTTGCGCAATGATACCTATACTGATAGCTATGTATACAAACCCGTAATGGCTGCCCGCGACGCGAATTAAACTAAACTTTTACTGTCGATAACTCGAAAACGGTAGATTTTATCAAATTTATCAAGGCAAATTCGAATGAAGCATGTACAATTGCACATAAATTTAAGAATTCTGGAAATTTTTAATAAGAACTGAGCGCGGGTGTTACACTGCAAATTAACCAAAATAACCATTACCAGCAATATATTTTTGAATAAAAATATTACCAGCAATAGGTTTTTGAAAAGAAATATTACCAGCTATACATTTTTTCAAATAATATTACCAGCAATACATTTTTTCAAATAATATTACCAGCTATACATTTTTGAGGAAAAAATATTACCAGAAATAGATTTTTGACAAAACAAAATATTACCAAGAAAAAAAAATTGCCGGCATTAAATAACCCATTGAGGTGTTTATATGCTGTAAAACACAAGAAATCAAACCAAACCAATCCCATTATATATTATTTTTCGTTTGATGCGGAGTTTCATCTAGCCACCTACCAATCTATGGTCCGTTCCACATTCAGCACCCCGCATGACTAGGACAACGCGTAGATCCTGAAGATTTTATTTTTCGCCAAATGTCGTATACAAGAATACAGACATGATTTGATCTTAGATGAATCTAAGTAAACTTATATTTCAAATGACTCGTTTGAATTTAGTGCAAAGTAGAAGAAAGTGAAGTCAACTGCTGTTGATTTTTCCATGGCTATGGTTTCTCAAAAATTCTCGGGATCCTTGGCGAAATCACCAAGGAAGAGACTTATATATATATATATATATATATATATATATATATATATATATACACTAGTCATACATAGAAAAAAAATTCCACCACAGTTTTGATTTTAAAAATGCTACACTTATAAAAAAGGAAAATAACTCGAGAATGCCGCCATTGAATATTATCCAAATATTGATCTACGCCCAGGCTTTTTCCCTATTTCACCTTTCTTATCAGAATTACTACTCTCCCAAGCAAACGTACACAAAAGTATCAAGAAATCAAAAGAAAATGGTTGAAACCGTCAACATAGCAATAATAACAATATCTCCACACGTGACAGTAACTGACGTAATTTTCAGTTAACAGTATGAAAATAGCGTTCTCTAAATTCTTCCCGTTGCTAAGGACATTTTGTTTTTTGTTATTATTAGTTACTTTGTTTAGTAAAGTCATTTTTTTTTTTTTTTGCCGTAAAAACGTTCACATTGAACGAAACGCGTCGGCTACTATTACTGTTTTTCCTATTGTCTTTTACATTTACAACACCCTGCGTATATATATATATATATATATATATATATATATATATATATATATATATATATAATTATGTATATATATATATATATATATATATATACATAATTATATGAGTTATCAAACTGTCGGGTATTTTCATATAAAACCTTTTGTTTTTATTGCCTATTTCGTTTTCTTTTTGTCAAGTGTCACATTACGCTGCAACATCCTGTATATATATATATATATATATATATGTGTGTGTGTATGTGTGTGTGTGTGTTTCTTTTCATTCATAAAAACAATATGTTTGTTTACATTAGTAAAGGCAATACACTAGAATTCATCTTTCTCTCACTCGAAGAGCCGATGACTTTAGGGTTTAAACTCCGAGTGATACTAAATCGGTCGGGTTTCGATTCTGGCTTGAAGCATTCGGTTGTCTAGTCGCACTGATGAGCTGTGATACACCCCGGCACTGGGTGGTAGCACCTGTTAGGGTTTCAGCGATGGGCAAATAATTAACTCTCCAATGGAGGTCAAATCACTGTGAACTGATAAAACTAGGTTTTAACACCAGCAATACATTTTTGAAAAAACATTACCAACAATACGTTTTTGGAAAAAAATTATTACCCGCAATAAAAATGTTGTCGGCATTAAACAACCCATTGAGGTTGATATGCCGTAGAACAAACCAGACCAAACCAATAGATAGATAGATAGATAGATAGATAGATAAAAAAAATATTACCAGCAATAAAAATTTTGACGGCATTAAATAACCCATTGAGGTTGATATGCCGTAAAATAAAAGCAGACCAAACCAATATATACTGAGATAGATAGATAGATAGATAGATAGATAGATAAAAAATATTATCAGCAATAAAAATTTTGACGGCATTAAATAACCCATTGAGTCTGATATGCCGTAAAATAAAAGCAAACCAAACCAAGAAATTACTATACGTAACATTATTAGCCCGATCCAGAAACCTGTTGAGAACAAAATTCTCATGTGTTTTTATATTTTTTATCATTACGCACCTATCAATTGAAATAACATAAATGTCTTTTGAACAAACTATGTGTTATACTAGATCACACCTATTCTCTTGTAAATAGACTCTCCCACAGATAATAAGTAGTAGTAGCAGTCGCGAGTGAAGCTCAGTGAGTTGTGTGAGTCAGTCGATGTCGGACATTAAAGTATCAACCACCACAACTAGATTGCTGCGCCATTAACTATTATTTCAAGTTCCTAACGTTTTGTACGTCGAACCTTCTTTAGGACCGATTTAGTGAAATACAAGCCTCCACTGTGAAAACTACTCTACAACACTGACAAGGCCCGATGTTGCTTAACTTTGGTACGAGAACTAATGTTTCAACGTGATATGGCCGTAAGCGCGACGGTGAGGTGACTAAAGCCGCGATGCGATGTAAGGACTAATAACATTGCGGAATCTTATTTGATTGTAACAAGAATCTCTAAATATTGAACTAGACCATATATGTAAATATGGAAGATAGATTCAGGCCGGAAAGATTATCTGGCATGATAAAGCGAAGGAACTTTCCTAGCAGAAGACCTAGCAATGGATTCAATATAATCTTTCCAATCCTTTATTATCGTTTTTTATAAAGTAATAAACAGATTATCCCCAAGAATTTATGTATATAAACAATATCAGCGTGATTAAGAAGCTTAGAAGAATTGGTCAGATTTTAGGAAGTGGCTTAGCTCAAAACTTTTCTGCACCTTCTCAAAAACAATTACGACCAATTTACCGAGTTTTTGCATAATAAAAAAAAAATAACAACAGCTTCGTGAGTCTGCGAGGTTCCTAAGTCTTTGCAAAGGCATACCTCTCCTGGAATGTTCCAGAACATTCCCTCCCTAAATTGTGCGAGTTAGGTGCGGCTGAAAGTTATTTACTGAAATTTACCTTATGCGCGCTCAGTGAGTT
>CAHIKZ030000330.1:605000-627500 GCA_903632075.3 Acanthosepion pharaonis
GAACATGAAGAAAAATTAATTATTTTTAATAATATGTAAAAATCTCCACTTTCACCTGAAGACGGTTGCGAGACCAGACCAGAAACACGTGTCGTGAAATTATGTAAAACAAAGTATAATATTTTTTTCTCAATAAATCCACATTACAACTAAAAAAACGTTTGCGGCACCCTCTTCTTTTAATATATATATATATATATATATATATATATATATATATATATATATATATGAAGAAATATAGTCTTAAGATGTGCTATATTTATGGGATAAATTACTCAATATCAGAGATAGAGCGTGTATGTATATATATATATATATATATATATATATATATATATATATATATATATATATATATATAACGATATATATATATATATATATATATATATATATATATATATATATATATATATATATATATATATATATATATATATATATATATATTATATATATATATATATGGGATAACGATACATATACAATAGCGGCGATAATATAGGAACTTTTATCCAGTAGCTTATTTCCTTTTCCTAAACTTTATTCGGTAAAAATTTCTTGCATTACTTTTTAAGTAATACACATATTTATGTCTTTGTTGTTTCCGTTCCTTATATTATGGCCGCTATTGTATATATATATATATATATATATATATATGGGATAACGATATATATATATATATATATATATATATATATATATATATATATATATATATATATATATATATATATATATATATATGAAATGGACAACATCCGACAATTATTTAAAGACACTTTTATGCTTATACCTTCTTTTTTTGATACAAATACAAAGGGCGGTAAATGTTATTTAATATTGTTTATTATAAAACTGATCATTTACTTAAATATTTGTATCATTAAAAAGAATGTATGTCAGTATCATTAACTGGTATCAATCCCCGTGATCATTAGTTTTGTTCATCTGTTACAGTGGAAGAGTGTTTGAAACAATACCTGATCTGTGAATACAGATATATACTTTTTTTCTTATGTAGATAACCAAAACTTATAATCATCTGTCATCGATAATGAATCCCCAATATACCAATTTGTTAAGAAACCGGCTGGTTACATTGAATGCCTCGAAACTAGTTACATTTTATCATCGACGTTCTGATCCCAAACTAACGCCAGACACGATGAACCGATGTCCCCTCGAGGATGTACCATGCCTTGAAAGCTGTTGAGCCTCAGACTCATACCTGATTACAAAATCGGCCCTATGTAATCATCTGTCTCGTTACATTATTCTCTACCTTCACAAGAGCCAAATCAGGTCCAAAATGGCGTACTGTTGTCATATTTGGGCGGAGGCTGCTCAGATCTCACTCCCCACCACAATCCTTGATAGAGCCCAAAAGCGTCTTCGAACGCTTGTGGATGACGAACGATTCTCCACCCATCAGCCTTTCTCTCACAGGCGTGATGTGACAAGACTCTTACTGATCTATCGCTATTTCCACGGACAGTGTTCGAACGGGGGCTAAATGCCTTGGTTCCATCAGTTCAAACCTTCACGGCAAGGACACGCCGTGTCAAGTACAAACCACCGACATTCCATCGATGAGAAGTTCCACTCGAACAGCTTCTTCCCAACAACCACTGATGGGAGGCAGGAAAGATGATTAATAGAGAGCAGTTTCGTTTTGAAGTTATTAAAATTAACAAGCCATTCTTTGCCCCATTTAACAGCAGATTATAGGTCATTTTTTAGGTCAGTTTCCACTTTGACCTAATCGAACTGATATGAGATGGGAGTAAATAATTGCGTTAGCAACATATATATCGATTAGGGAGCTGATTCCACCAGGAAGGTCTTTGATGAAAATTAAGTAGATCTTCTTGCGTAGATGGAATGGTCAATCTGGATCTTAATTACACAGAGTCTCTTAACATGCTATGTTAATGGAATCGAATTATCTACATTTCTGTTGCCTTCTAATTGTAAGGAGATTCTGGACGTTTCTTCCCAAAACTTTCTACTTTTCAGAACAGATACCTAGAGAATGCTTCCTTGAACACTGTATTCTTATCCTGTTTACGTCAAAAGTCATTCACTATATAATCACCATGTTCTTATACTTTCCATATCCTTCCGCCTTCGATTGCATTAATAACACAAATCTTATTCAGTAACGCTCTATCTTTAAGCATTGCATTGGATAAAGTTTCGTTATTTTTTAATAATTTTTAATGATTTTAATGTTTTTTTAAAGATTTTTAATGATTTTAATGATTTTTTAAAGATTTTTAATGATTTTTAATGAGTTTTACTTGCCAATTCACTTAAAAATTCTCCTAACTTATAATCTGTTTTATTATTACCTGTTATTTTATTGTCTGTTTTTTTTTGTTTTTGTTTTTTTTCATGGAAGCTACACTTTTATGTCGTTAAATTGTTTTGGCATTTTTTAAGCATTTTACCCCAAGCAAAGCGAGAGTTTCACTAGCACGCAAGGGGTTACAGAGAGTAAAAGTAAGTGTAAAGAGGGGTGTTTGAGGAAAGAACAAAGAGAATGAGGAGGGGTCAAGATCAAGGCATCAGAAGATATCGAATGACATTACATATACATTTTTGAAAATTATAGGAAGTAAGAGGAAAGGAGTTTCACTGTCGGGAAGTGCGAGAGAAGTTGTTGGAGTAGAAGAGACGTGTACATTTAACTGTTTCGACAGTAAAAGAGTGGAACGGAGATACCAACCTAGTAGCAGGCTTAAATTCATGCAGTTGCGGCACCAGTGAAAGTAGCTCGTCAGAATAGTTGCCATGAAAATATTTATAGAAAAGACAGAGGGAAGCCACATCACGTTTGTGAGAAACTAACAAGAGTCGAGATACCAGATCAGCACCTATCACATTGTAGGTCTTTCTTTGGATTTTGACGAGGACCTCGATATGAATAGCGAGGTCAACAGACCATATATGGCAACAGTATTCAATGCAAGGACGAATGGTAGATTTGAAGGGTGGATTCAGGCGAGAAAAACCTTCTGGCGCCACACAGAGAACCAGCTTTCCTTGCGGTAAATGAAGCTATTGATTCAATGTAGCTGTTCCACCTCAGGTCAGTGGAAAACGTGACGCCAAGCAGGCGCAGAGAGACGCTCTCGTAAAGGTGAACATCAGCCACGCTGACAGGATCCAGGGAGTGTTCTCTATGGTGAGTAAATGAGATGAATTTATGAATTCAACAAAAATTATCAAAATCCGGTATTAATCCGTACTGACTACACATTTAAATATCGAATCCATCATAAATTAGATTCAAAGGCTCTGTAAAGATGCAAAAGTCGATTATCTCCCTTTGGGAAAGATAAAGTCACGTGGCTCACGTTGACGGCAACTTACTGAGTGTCACTTCATACACTGACGTAAATAGTTTCTCCCCCATTTAACCGACTGCAAAGACACACTACCTGTAGATTCTACCCGAGCTTCTGCCACGTGACGCAACTTATATGGCTTTCAATAGATATAGTAATTATATCCGATCGGCAGTCCTTAATTTGGGAGAAAACCCACGGTTCAACCTTTCCTTGTTTAAAGGGAATATATCATCGCTAGTATCCGGTCCGCTCGAATCTGGAATTCTAATTATCGCTTCTCTAGAAACCCAGAAGGATCTCTGGTATTCTAAATTCCGTTTGAGAATTATTACAAGTAAGACCCTATCTTTTTGTTCACTTTTCACACTGCTTGTGTAGATATACGTGGGATAAATGTAAATTTGTATATATAATTGTGTATATGACTTAAAATCTTAGTTTTTGAACAAGCATGTTTGTCATTCCTTTTTCTTCAGCCCATTCTGTTCCATCCCTGAAATAAGGCGTTATTATAATATGAATATAATAATGCTAATAATGGGGAAATTACAAACCGGGAGAATATTTCTTTCTTCCATAGCCCAACCAACTTACCCCATATGCGATATTATTATGACCTATTAACTGGTCACCACGATATGATTACTACCCCATTAGCTGCAAAAACATACCACTGATACGAGGGCGGCGTAGTGGATATAAACTTTGGTTAATTAAGTATTGCCGTCATGTGGTGGTCTTGAGTTCAATCCCTCGATCAGTTTATGAAATCACTATCTTCTAGTCGCATAATTTATGTCATCAAAATGAGAAAAAACAATAAAAATTTCCAACATATCAGACAGCTTCCTTCCAAAAACTGCTGCTTTGTGGAACAGACTCCTGAGATGATACTCTCCACAATCCCTATTCTCTTAACCTCTTCAAGTCTAGGGTTAACTGTTATTGTCCCTACATGACCTCATAAACTTCATTTTTTGTCTTTGTTTACGCTCATACAACACAACACAGTAACAGTCTTGTGTATCTCTTGGGTCCTATACTGGGCAAATAATAGTATTTAAAATAAATATCATATATATGCCAAAAATAGTGGGCACTTCTAGATTTCTAGAGAATCCGTTGTCTTATCTGGAAATACACTATTTACATTATTCGGACTATTGGCCACATCTTTGTCGCCATATTTATTACAACGTTTCGGTCGTTGTACGCTCCGGCCTTCTTCAGGTGGTTGGAATGTCGAACTGAACCCTTTATTTCTCTCACTGGGGTAGACTATTCTAGTTCCAAGATGAGCAGTGGTAAAAAAAAATGGTTGCTGAAGACATTAGGTTTATAATACCCAGAAATTCATACACAGATCTTTAATAGACCTCTGATTGCCATTAGCACACAAGGGGTTACAGAGAGTGAAAGTAAGAGTAAAAATGGGTGTTTAAGGAAAGGATAAATAGAATGATCGAGATCAAGATCAATTTACATTACATCTAAATTTTAGAAGATTATAGTTAGCAGGGAAGCAAGTAAGCGGAAGGGAGTTCCACTGTCGGGAAGTGCGAGAGATGTTGGGGTAGATATACCAAAAATAGTGGACACTTATAGATTTCTAAAGAATCTTTTTGTTTTATCCGGAAATATTTTATCTTTAACAAAATCGATAAAAATAACAGTAATAAAAATAACAGTAATAAGGATAATCGTTCGAATGAATCGAATTGGCTTTTTTAATGATTTCGCTTTATTTATTTTTTTCTCGCTTTGTCAGAATTGATCATTCTGAGATTCCGATATCGCTGATCTCCTTTCTCTTTTCCCTTTTAAAGTGTTCTCTGCGCAATTATTTCTATGAACTTTCGTCTGCGATATTTTATGTCTGGAAATGATGTTATTCGTCCCTGCCAATTTTCTTGCCTTTTTTCATTCCTCACCGTTGCCTTGTTGAATAATCTTATTCTTGATGCTGACATTGTTCTCATCACCCACTCCTCGCCGTTGTTCTTTACAAGAAGAGACATTGAAAAGCTGATGCCAATGGT
The DNA here is from genome assembly GCA_903632075.3 of Acanthosepion pharaonis. NCBI lineage: Eukaryota > Metazoa > Mollusca > Cephalopoda > Sepiida > Sepiidae > Acanthosepion > Acanthosepion pharaonis. Next base: position 610,402 of record CAHIKZ030000330.1, read on the forward strand.
ATTACTGGCTGTCGCGATTGGCATTGATGCGTGACGTGCATTCAGGGATGATTGAAAGAAGCTCTTAGTAAAAAATCAAAATCGATACTCGATGGTCATTTCGAAGAGAAAGCTATAAACACATCAAAAATCGATTCGCCTGTAATTTGTAAGCTTATATGCCATTTACATCTTTTGAATCAAACGAGACTTTCGTCTTTTCTTTTTTACTTATATATATATATATATATATATATTTTGTTATTATTTCATGAAGTATTTTTCCGTATCCGTATTCCTTTTTGCTTCTGCGCAAAGGCGGGACATTTCTACTTTTTTTAGACACTGGATATTCTGATATTGCGTTTACAATGTCGAACATGAAAGGGGCAAAAAATGAGTGTTGTATTTTTTTTTCTATCGTTTCTCTGTCTCTTAGTTTTAACTATAAAGTTATTTGATTCTCACAAATAAACATGGTTAAAAATCTCTCCTTTCAAACAAATTAGCTGGTGGAGTTCGTTCGTTTCTTATAGCGCGGCAGATTAGCTTTATAGGAAACTAAACTTCATTATTTACACACTATTTTCATTCAAACTATTGTGCTCATCTTTATTGCCATATTCACGATCTCTCTCTCTCTCTCTCTCTCTCTCTCTCTCTATATATATATATATATATATATATATATATATATATATATATATATATATATATATATATAGTTTTAAAAACAAGGAATATATATTGATTTTATTTTTAAAAAGTCTCTAGGGCCCTTTCAGCCAACATCTAATCAGGATTGGATTAGCGAAAAGAATATAAACGATATTGAAGAGCAAAAAAGAGGGGGAAACACACTAAAATAACAAACAAGTATATATACTTGTAACGAGGGGAAGGGAAAAGAATCGTGTAAATAAATTAGCGAGGAACAGTTAAAATAAAATATCCCCCAACAGATTCAGAGACTTTATAAATTCTTTCTGCCTGCAGAGAGAAGGTTTTCTTAATACTATACAGACCGATTCCAAAATCTTCAAATGATTATTGGAATCGGCTGTATGAATAATTTTAAACCACTCTTTTTTAAACAACTATATATATATATAATCGACTCTCCCGTCGAGATTCGACGTATGAGGGTCAAGCAGATCAGTTTCCAGGAAACCGACAGCCCGACACCGGCACATGGGATTTGATTATAGTGGTGGAGGCCTCGTGCAGGACCATCCACACTTTTTTATATATATATATATATATATATATATATATATATATATATATATATATATCCAAGTATAGGATTGGTGTATACGGATAAATTCAATAAACAACAAATACTATTCTTAAAAGAGTGCTCAATACAGAGTATGGCAAATATGACTATTTATTCGAAAATTATAACATAAATATATTATAAAATCACTACAAAAATAGTCATTTTGTTTCAACACTTCTGGTGTCAAGGTGTTGAATGCATAATAAATCTGTATTATACATTCAAAGATAAGGCAACAGAAGTGTTGAAACAAAATGGCTATTTTTGTAGTGATTTTATAACATTTTTGTGATAATTTTCAAATAAATAATTATATATATATATATATATATATATATATATATATAATTATTATCATCCTAAAATCGAAGACTGACATGTAATGTTTTGGTCTGAAGAGTTGGAATCGCATTTTCCATTCTAACGAAATAAATATCTCCATCGTTTTGTAAACTTGTAAATCTTCGTTTTTATGATAATTATTATTTGCTCTGATTTTGACATCGAGTTCTCTCCGGATTTATATCTTCTTTGGGATTATTCATACGGATTACCAAATATTATCATTGTATAGATATCATAGGATAAAGAACAAATAGGAAATAGTTATGCGTCACTTTTATTAAACCCTCATCAGAATATATATATATATATATATATATATATGTATGTGTGTGTTTGATAAAAATTAGTGTACGCATATAGTATATTAGTAAAAGAAAAATATTTAAAAATGAAGAAAATAACAAAAAATAAATGAATAAATAAATACATCGTATTTGTTTTGCTACACATGACGTCACTATAGAATACTTTAGACTTCCAGCTGCTCAAAGAATACCATTATGTAGAGAAAGGAATTATCATTACCACGTAAACACTAGATAGCTTCTTGATAATGACTAGTGTCGTCGAAAGTACTTGAACATAAAGTGTCTTTTCTACAAATATTTTCATGGTCATTTTTCGGATGAGCTCTTCGCTATGGTACCTAGACATTTTCTTTTAAAATTAAGCGTATTGACAGACTGGCGATGAGGTCGAATCAATTTAAAGTTCAGTTGTCACATCAAAGCCTGCAAAATTTTACTCAAAATTTTATCGAAAAGCTTCCTGATAAATCTCAACAAGCCATTACAAATTAAGTTGAAGAAATCATTGAATGAAATGCCATTTTATTTTTTGACGAATGGAGTTGATAGACGAAAATGGAAATTGCTTATGACTCATCATAATATCATGTAATGGTTCTGATTCTTCCTTAGTACCTTAGGTAGGTAGGTAATTAGGTATGTAGGTAGGTATGTAGGTAGGTAGTTAGGTATTACGTTAAGCCCTAACAATAACCGACTAATCCGTTTTGATCGGGAGAGAAGTTATAAGAAACGCTGATTGGTTTCATTGAGAATAAAATAACGAAAGTGAAGATAGAAGAATCGATCACGATTTTATGTTTAACGTCTGCTTCAGTGAATTAGAACAAAACGTGGCAATTTCAAATCTGTTCATTTATGTTCTCTTACTTTTTTTTTTAAATAATGACCTTCGTTCATATTTGTTATTGCCACTGCAAAAGTTTGTCAAAATTTCCGTGGGTGTTCTCTAACCGTAACTTGCTTCTTCAATCATTAAGTTATGAATTAAGGTTCATTGGATAATTCGAATAGGAAAACAGTGACATGTTCGTAGTTATTTCAGTATTTATAGCCCAGCACATGGCAATTTTTTCTTAAACGATTGGTTAAAAATTCTAAATAGATGAAACAGAAAACTTGGATGGTGGTTCTACAAAAGGATTCTGAGAATATCATAGACGGAACATGTGAACAACGAGGAAGTTTTATGTAAATATAAACAAAAATGATATTTATTATTGGAATCAGAAAGAGACAATATATATTTCTGGGATACATAATGAGGAAAGAAGGCTTGGAGAATTTGACACTCGCAGGGCATACTGAGAGGCAAGAGACGACGAAAGAAACAGTGTAAGCTACATAACAAGTTTTTTTAAATGATTGGCAGAAGAGGTAGTCGGTGGGGTGTAAAGTCCGTCAGTTCAGACGAAAACTTTTGAATTTCTTTTTTTTTTATCGAAACAACTAACGTTTCCTTTCGAGCAAAAATATCAAATCTATTCTTTATATTTTATATTCTTTATGGCATTAACTTAACCATTTGCCTGACAAGGGGAAATTTTCGTGTGTACTATTCAAACGGTCATTCTTCTTTCAGATTTATAACAATTGCAAGACAGCTCATCTTATTTGGCAGATAGAATCTGCTCATATATAGTGTCCCAAATGATAAAAAGGTACAAATCATTTATTCTGCTACGTTCTGGGTATCACGATAAACTACGTCCAACAGCAAAGTCTTTGATGAGGACATTTTGAGGGGCGTAGAACTACCTTTTAATTGATGATTTTCCCAGGTGCACCCTGACCTGGGGTGGTAGCACCTGTTAGGGTCCCAGCTATGGGCAAATAGCTAACCCCCAAACTGGGGTCCAAAGACTATGAAAGTGTAAAAATACGTTTTAATAACAGAAATACTTTGTAAAAAAGAGAAGAAATCGATAGATTTTGGAAAAACAAATATTACAAGCGAAGGAAAATTCTTACCAGAAATAGATTTTTTGAAGGAAAAAATATCACCAGAAATAAATTTTTGAAAAAAATTATTACCAACAGTGAAAATTTTATCGGCATTAATAACCCATTGAGGTTGACATGCCGTAAAACAAACCAAACCTATATATACTGAGATAGATAGATAGATAGATAGATAGATAGATAGATAGATAGATAGATAGATAGATAGGTAGATAGATATGAGTGGAATGAGATAGATAGATAGATAGATAGATAGATATGAGTGGAATGAGATAGATAGATAGATAGATAGATAGATAGATAGATAGATATGAGTGGAATGAGATAGATAGATAGATAGATAGATAGATAGATAGATAGATATGAGTGGAATGAGATAGATAGATAGATAGATAGATAGATAGATAGATATGAGTGGAATGAGATAGATAGATAGATAGATAGATAGATAGATGAATGAGTGGAATGAGATAGATAGATAGATAGATAGATAGATAGATAGATATGAGTGGAATGAGATAGATAGATAGATAGATAGATGGGTGGAATGAGAGAGATAGATAGATAGATAGATAGATGAATGATAGATATGAGTGGAATGAGATAGATAGATAGATAGATAGATAGATAGATATGAGTGAAATGAGATAGATAGATAGATAGATAGATAGATAGATAGATAGATAGATAGATAGATAATAAGTATAGCATTGTTTACATCGTTGTTGTGTCTCATATTATTTTTGTGTCTAATGCATGGCATAAATTCTTATCTCGGAGATTTTATGTTTTCTGCTATTTTCTTGTATATATTGTAAGGAACAGTTGTGCCGTTTTTATTTTATATATGCCAACTTCAGAATTAATGCTATTATGGGCTTTTTTTGGGTCTGATCGTATCTATAATAGTTTTTTGGCATAGTCATAACTATTTTGATATTGTTAAAATCGGATATATTGTTTTGAATAGTAGATATTAAGGAATTAGTAGGTAACGTTATATGCGTATTTTTATCTGGTTTATTTTTATTCTTATTTTTGTTGTAGTTTTATGTGTCTTTCTTTTAGCATTGTATATGAAATAGTATGAATGTTGGAGGTGTTTAAAGATGTTTTCAATGTATATTTCTTCTTTAGTTAAATATTTGAAGCTACAGATTCTTAGTGTTCTTAAATAAAATCCTATAATTATTCCAGACTTTATTCTGCTACTGTGGTGAGATTAATAGTTAATGAGGTCATTCTTGTTGAAAGATTTTCTGTAAACTTTTAATTAAAGGTTATTATTAGTTCTATTTAGATATTTGAAAAGTGTAATGTGTTATTAGTTTCAGTTTCATATTCATATGGGCTTTCTAGAAAAATCGGAACGAGGGCTTGGCAATTCGTTAAAAGAGAAAATCGATCTTTGCCAAGTGGTCTAAAGCGGAGTCGATCAAACGATGATTTCTTCTACAAAGGGGAACGCAGGTTCGAACCCTACCAGAGAGTGTATTTTATTTATTAAGATTTCTCGAGTGTACAGAGCGATAAACGTAATAAACATTATTTAAAATAAAAATGGGGCATCTATTTCAAACATGGTTATCCACTAAAAATAAGACTTAAAGTAACACACACACTCACACACACACACACACACACACACATATATATATATATTCATTTGTATGGATCATCTGTAATTGAATGTATACAATTACGTTCAAAGTATATATAGTTGACGCCATAAAATCGTATTCAAAATATTTAGATTTTGGCATTAAATCACTCGTCGAGGTGTTGATATTTCGCTAAACAAAATCAACAAATGGGTCAATACGTCCTGGAAATAAGGATAGGTTTATCGACCAATCGAAGTGAAATTATTCCAAGTTGAACCGGCCATTACTGTTGTTTTCACCAGTTTAACAAATGCTTTCATTGTTGCCACTACAACTACTTTGGCTTCAATGCAATTGTCCACAAAGAGAAAACATTTCTAAATATTTACTGTGTTTTAATCATTTAACGATTATGAACACCTTTATTAAAATTATGAAAGTTTTGAACCCCGGGATATGAATATGGATGACATTAACCCTTTGCCAGTCAAAAGTTCATGCTTCTTTCAGATTTCAAGGCAACTCAGCTTATTTGGCAAATAGAATATTGCTGATATACAGAGTTTTACATAATAAAAGCGTACAAACCATAAGTTATTTACACTATGCTCTGGGCATCACATAATGATGCAAAGGTTTTTATTATGTGAAACACTATATATGAGCACATTCTATTTGCCAAATAAGCTGAATTGCCTTGCATTAGTTATAATCTCAAAACAAGCAAGCGTTCTATGGTTATATATGATACACAAAATATTCAATTCGGCCTTTCCTCAAACGTTCTTTTCTTTAGTAGACTCTTTTCTTAAGTGTCCTTATTTTCCTTTAAAATCATGGCTCGTGTGCATCACATAGGATGCACGGACGTGGAAATCACATGTCCTGTGCATCCCATATGATTCTCAGTACCGGTAAAGGGTTAAGAGATCTATTATCCGACTCTCCCATACTGTGATTGAATTTTATTTATTTATTGAAGAATAAAGTTGATAAACAAAAAAAAAAAAAAGAAATTATTCATGACGCAACCTAGTATAAATCTCTTATAGAATTACAACGTATCGTGGAAATGAAAATTTGCTCTCTGGTATTGAAGGAAATATCACAAGTGTCTGAGGTAAAATACAGTCCTCTCTTTGTTTTTAGTTTTGAGAACCCTGGATATTTTTTTTAAATATACATTCTCCAATAGGGCACTGGAGGGAGTCGACAGTGATGTAAATTGACTTGGTTCATCATGGAGTTTCAGGTCTTTCAAAATCATACACTCCATCACCAAGCCAACCCCATACGGCTTAGATCAAGTCTTGATTCCCCCTCCGCTATCAAACGATAGCAGAGACTCTGGCCTTTATACTAAATTGGACGAACGTAGACAACGTTTTTCGCGCACTTGATTGGATGTTCGTAACAACCAATCCCCTGTAAGGACTGAATTTTTAAATGATCCACGTCGGGTCTGTCTCCGTTTTTTTCCTTTATCGGGTGGATAGCAGCTTCAGTAGATAACCGAGGTGGTAATTTAACATTCTTAAAGATAAACACTAGGTTGTTGACCAAACAAGGTTTGGTACGTTATTCTAAAAATTTTCGGTTTTGTTTTGTAAATTATCTACTCTGAAATTCTAAAACTTAAAGCTATTTCTAAACATTATCGCATTTAAATGACTATTGAAGCCAACAATCAGTACTAAAAAAATGTTTGGAAAGGCGTAATAACCTACTTAACGAGCTGGTGTCAATGGGTGGCAGAACAGAGATTAGGAGTGTTAAGGAAAAGACAAATATTACTAAGGGTTACAAAGGATAGGAAGTTGTGGAGAACCGTGATCGCCCAAGTCCTCAACGGACACGGCGCATAGAAGAAGAAAAACATCTGTTACACTTTAAACAGTGATTTTATATGAAACATTTATGTATGTGTTGGGTCGAGGTGTGAATTCTCCGAAGAAAACAGATCGTGGAAAGTTAAGAACGCACTGCTTTTTGTAAGCCGTATGGAGATTAATGGATTGTCTAGACAGATTATAAACGCGTCAGGTCTTGTAATTGCATTTCCCGAGACGCAATTTGGCTTCGGATTAAAGATTCTGTTTCTCAACAATTCTAGTAAGTCTTTTTTTTTAAGTACTCTACAGGCAACGTAAATATGGTTCTACAGAATGGATACTGAAAATATGATAGATGGAGCGTATAAGCGACGAGGAGGTCTTAAGGAACGGATGGAGAATATCTCTAGACGTATTATACTAAGTCCTAACAGCCATTCCTTTTGTTTATATAAGGATGGTTGTATTGATTTAATATAAATTGTCACAATGATTTGGAACGGATAGTTTGTATATAATACTTTCCAAACTGAGTGAAGAACCTGAACTACAAAATAGAAACGTCGGATTATATAGTGAATTTTAAATATCTGGGAAGTGACCTTACAGGATATGGAAAATATGTCACGGAAATCAGAATTTGAATTTTGTTGTAAAAGCCTTCTGAAAAAAACAAAAAACAAAGCAAAGTACTACCAGAAAAATGTACAAATTAAAAAGACAATCCTTAACTTATTATGTCATATAAATCGCCTTCTAATGGTAGTGGATATGGGGGGGGGTCGCCTCAAAGATGAAGAGAAGGCCAGAGGCAACAGAAATATGGTTCTATAGGAGGATGCTGAAAAGGCCATTGACGAAGAACGTAAGCAAAAAAGAAGCTTTAAGTAAAATGGGAACAAAAGATTCTTAGTATCTGTTAATATTTCTGAGATGAGGTATTATGTACACTATTTACATTATTCGGACTATTGTCCTTATCGTCGTTGCCATATTTATTACAACGTTTCGTCCTTTCAGTATCTGTCTATATTTCTGAGATGAGGTATTATGTACACTATTTACATTATTCAGACTATTGGCCTTTTCTTTGTCGCCATATTTATTACAACGTTTTGGCCTTTCAGTATCTGTCTATATTTCTGAGATGAGGTATTATGTACACTATTTACATTATTCGGACGATTGTCCTCATCTTTGTCGTCATATTTATTACAACGTTTCGGCCTTTCAGTATCTGTCTATATTTCTGAGATGAGGTATTATATACACTATTTACATTATTCGGACTATTGTCCTCATCTTTGTTGCCATATTTATTACAACGTTTTGGCCGTTGTACGTCCCGACATTCTTCGTGTGGTTGGAATGTCGAACTTAACCCATAGACAAAGAATATCATTGGAAAATTCGTAAACAGAAGGAATCGGAAAGTATTCTAGGCCACAAAAATCTCCTGTGCCGAACAAGCATAGAAACGACTACAATATGGGAACCAGTAATAAGGAGTACCAGAGAAAAGTGATAATAACAAAAAAATTGCAATATGAGCTCTGGTAAGACAATGGTTTTTATAACAGCAAAATTGTAATATAAGGACTGGTAAAAATGATTGCTGAAGACATTAGGTCTATAATAACCAGAAATTCATACACAGTCAAGGCACAGTGGATAAAGGCGTTGGTTAGTGACAGGACCCAAACAATGTGAGTTCAATACCCGGTTAAGGCAGTGGAGAACTTGTAGAGGGGAATTAACAGGAGATAAATGACAACTGACATCCATTAAACATGGCATGTGGAACTAAAACAGTCTACCCCAGTGAGCGAAATAAAGGGTTCAGTTCGACATTCCAACAAGCTGAAGAAGGCTGGAGCGTACAACAGCCGAAACGTTGTAATAAATATGGTGACAAAGATGAGGACAATAGTCTGAATAATGTAAATAGTGTAAAAGATTCTCAATAAGAAGTGAGCACAAAATGAAGAAAGGTAGATTAAAGAATTTGCCACTCGCATGCCATCGAAGGCAACAAGGACATGGAGAGGCAGGAGGACACCCTAGCGAAAAAAAGGTCAAGATTTCGAATCACGTCCTGAACAATGTTTTTTTTTATCTTCTCAATCGTGATTTCATTTTATTTTTTTTTTATAATTTCAGCCCAAATAAGGCAATAAAGCCACTAAGACACAAATGTGTGAAAAGAAGAAAAAGAAAAGCATTCTTAAAGAGCGAGAACCATAATAGAAAAGAAATAAAGAAGACAGTAGATAACGATTGATATTGCATTTAAATTTGTTTTCTAATCATTTCACCTCATGCAAGGCAGTAAAGTCACTAAGACACAAGGGGTTACTGAGTGTGAAAGAATAAAAACAAAAGAAAGACATTATTAAGGAGCGAGAACAATAGAAGAGTAATCAAGAAGACAGTAGATAACGATTGATATTGCATTTTAATTTGTTTTCTAATCATTTCACCCCATACAAGGCAGTAAAGCCACTACGACACAAGTGGGTTACTGAGTGTGAAAGAATAATAGAAAAAGAGAAACATTATTAAGGAGCGATAACAATAGAAGAGTAATCAAGAAGACAGTAGATAACGATTGATATTGCATTTAAATTTGTTTTCTAATCATTTCACCCCACGCAAGGCTGTAAAGCCATTAAGACACAAGTGGGTTACTGAGTGTGAAAGAATAATAGAAAAAGAGAAACATTATTAAGGAGCGATAACAATAGAAGAGTAATCAAGAAGACAGTAGATAACGATTGATATTGCATTTAAATATTTGAAGATCAAATTTGGTTGGCATGGAAGAAGCCGGAAAAAAGATTTACAAGTGAGAAAGTAAAGTTTTAGTAAGGACCTTACGATTACAGTAGTCAATTCAACTGTAAAATGATGAGACCTAACTGTCATTCTAGCACCGCAATTCAATCCATAAAGTCTAGGTTCCATACAGCAAAGTTCACCAGAACAATTACAGGAAAATATTTATAGACATGGGGACATGATTACTAGAGGGGGGGGGATAGGTTTCGACTCGAAATTCAAACGTATATCACCTGAAGATAGTGAAAGTTCACAACGGTCGAAACGACGTGAATATATCAATAAACATGAGGGCAACATTCCAAACGATGTAAATAGTGTAACTGCTTCCATTACCTCATCTCAGAAAGACTCAGAAAGACACACACACACACACACACACACACACACACACACACACACACACACACACACATATATATATATACATATTCATTTTAATGATAAGCGGCCAGCAGAAAGAATAAAATGTCGTTTGGACCAAGCTTTTTTAATCAAATTTATCCTGATGAACCGATAGTTAAAACCTAGATAGGTAGGTTCTGGCTTTTTAGGTATTCTAATTTTGCTCTACTTAGTGTATTGAGCACTTTTACGGTAAATCTCTCAGTGTTTTTTTGTTTTGTTTTTTTGGCTAGACATTGTGGTGTTGGTTGATTATTTCCCAGCAGTACGGAGGTTTTTGGCATCTATTTTTATTAAAGTTTTTCCCCGATATCAGTTTGTGCGATATTTTTTATTTACAAATTGTATCATCTGTTGTTTTTTTTTATATATATATATACCGCCAGAATTATAGTAAAGGTTTTAAAAACCTAAAAAAAAAAACCAGGGTAAATTGGTTCTGGCTCTTTAGGTATATATATATATATATATATATATATATATATATATATATACATCCAGACACGCACGCAGACACACACACACATATATATATATATATATATATATATATATATATATATATATATATATATATATATATATTATTCTGAAATTATAACATAAGTATGTTATAAAATCACTACACCATCACTTGATAAGACACAGAATTGTTGAAACAAAATAGCTATTTTTGTAGTGATTTTATAACATATTTATGTTATAATTTTCGAATAAATAATTATATTTGCTCTACTCTGTATTGAGCACTCTTTTAAGAATAGTATTTAAGAATAGTATTTGTTGGTTATTGGGATTTATTCCGTATACACCAATCCGATACTTGTGTGTATATATATATATATATATATATATATATAACCACATTCATGATAAACTTTAAAAAGTTTAAGCCCACGCCTACTTAATCACAATAGTGCATACCTACATACATTTAAAAAATAGCCCTCATAAGTAATTTAATAAACAGAGAATATTTAATCTCTTTTACACATTTAATATTTTTTATGAGCTGAAAAACATTAAGCAAACAAAAATTAACAATAATTTCTCTAGTCATTAAGAAAAACAAATTCTATTTTCTGCTTCCCCTCTGGCCGTCGGCGATCATGGTTCTCCACAGCTTCCTATCCTTTATATCTCGTAATAAATATTGTCTTTCTTTTATTCCCAATTAACCCTTCTTCGCCATCCATTTACGCAAGCTCACAAATTATGTTAGGCGCTGTTTTCCATAATCTCACTTGCCATCAATCTGTCATGTGAGTATCAGATTTTCCAAGCCCTCTTTTCTCATTATGTGCTCAAGGAATTTCAATTGTCTTATTCTCATATTATGTATCAGTTTCCTTTGTATTTCCATTTTCTCTAAAACTTCGGTCCGTGTTATATTCAGCATCCTTCTGCAGAATCACATTTCTGTTGCATTATGTCTCGTCTTCATCTTCGAAGAGGTTTTCCAGCATTCACTGCCATGCTTGAGCATTGATATTACGTAACAGTCCAGTACTCTTTTCTTTGATTCTAATAATTTTTTCTGTTTCTTAATACTTTGCTTAGCTTTTTGAAAGGCATATTCCGTCATCCCAGTGTGACCTCTGATTTTCGTGCCGTACATCCTATCCTACTTCCCAGATATTTCTTCTTCTATGTACCAGGTCTCTTCAGGGCGTAGGCGATCATCTCGTACAGTGCAGATGGCATGAATTTGTTTACGGTCGACCACAATTTGCCAGGAATTGACCCACCCACATCTATAAATTTTCATTTGGTCTTTGCATTAAATATTACTGCCATATCTGGTCTAGTGCTACTCTATATCTTGAGATTCTTGACAAGATTCCAAGTTGGATCTGTTATATAATTGGTACTGATCTGGCATCTCGACTTCAGTCACTTTTTCGCCATCGTAACTTAGCTTCTCTGGGACTTTTCTGTAAATTTTTGCATATGCTTATTTTCTTTTTTGTATGAAAGATCTGCTGCAATTAATTGTCGTAACATACCTGCGTCCATTTATTCAAATATCGAATCCACTGCAACTGAATATATTTATGCAACGCTGATATCTACGCAGTGTCGTAAATTATTCGACATTTTTCGTTTTTATAAAACCAATATTTGCACGAGTATTTTGCCGGATAGGTTAGTTAGTTGGATTGACGACATATCAACCCTTTGTCGGGTATTTAATGTTGATTTTTAGTATAGGGCATCCATTAAGTATCATTCTCACGATGTAGTCAGCTTTATCTCGTAATAAGAATTTAATTCTTGGCTGTTTGCTTCCTATCATTCACCGCTTACGTGCAGGTTCAGTGTAAGCAGGTTCCAGCTTCACCAAAACCTACTCCCGACATCGATTCCCTATCGTCGTTTGACTTTACAAGAGTTGGTTGAAGATGAAAGAAAATCAGAGTAGGTGAAGAAAATGACGATAGCTTGAATTTGTTTACGGTGGACCTCAACTTGCCAGGAAGTGATCCACACACTTGCACATCTGTAAATTTACGATTCGTCCTTGCATTAAATATTACTGCCATATCTGGTCTAATGTTTCTATTATATATATACCAAGAAGGGTCAGTTATATAATTAGTCCTGATCTGACATCTCGACTGCAGTCCGTTTTTCACCACAGTAACTTAGCTTGTCTGGGTTTTTTTTCTGGGGGTGCAAGAAAATCAGAGTAGACGAAATTGCCGATGGTGGGAATTTTGTTTAAGGTGAATTCAACTTACCAGGAAGTGACCAACACATTTGATTTCATGACCTTCCTTTGCGACCAATGGGGAATGAGTCATGCAGAATCCAGTTATAAAAGTGCAACGAACTACTGCTGAATCTTTTAAAATTTAGAGAGGTGCCTTCTGTGGCATGCGTAGCCCTCTTCATCCTCTGGCTGAACCATTGAGAACTGTGTTAATCGTCATCTGCTTGATCCAGCGTCTGGATCCTCGTCTTCGACCTTGCCGGAGATTAGGACTGACGACGACATCGCATTCAGAGTCACTGGACCACGCAAGCCCCACCACTACGACAAGGAACGACCATCAGAGGTACTCACATAGAAACATACACGCGTAAACATTCTCGTACATTCATAACTGCTCATGGCGTATCAAATGCAAACAAATGACGTCATACATTAAGAAATGGACAAAGTCCGACAATTTATTAAAGACATTTTTATGTTTAACATTCTTTTTATAGATACAAGTATTTAAGTAAATGCTCTGTTTATAATAAACAGTATAAAATAACATTTACCGGCCTCAATATCCGAGAAATGTTCATAGAAAATATTCGTCCTTTGACAGGATTCGAACCTGCATCCTATACGATCAAGGATCGTTCGGTTAGCAAGGACGAATTTACTGCTTATAAACTTCAATCTTCCATGAATCTCGTACATTCATAACTGCTCATGGAGTATCAAATGTAAACAAATGACGTCCTACATTAAGAAATGGACAAAGTCCGACAATTTATTAAAGATTAAATGTTATTTAATACTGTTTATTATAAACAGAGCATTTACTTAAATACTTGTATCTATAAAAACATAAAAATGTCTTTAATAAATTGTCGGTCTTTGTCCATATATATTTATTTATATATATATATATATATATATATATATATATATATATATATATATATATATATATATATATATAACAGAACAAGGATTTACTGTTCTTCCGAGGTTGTGACTGTTCGCAACTCCTGTCGAACTCTTTGCTTTTGGCAGAGAGGAAGCCGGACAAGCTTTGCCGAAGGGCAAAGTTCCGTCCGGCGAGGTAGAAAGGCTCTGAACCCGTTTATGCAGGTTCTACGGGAATATTTTTGGTCGAGCCTACAAGCGGTAAACTCGGTAAACTCGGCCAAATGCTACATATATCCTTCGTGGGAGTGGGGGCTGTTAAATATTAAATATATATATATATATATATATATATATATATATATATATATATATATATATATATATATATATATATATATATTACACTAGATCTCGGTTTTCTCCATTAAATGTATACTATATTTCGAATCGTGAAGTCTTTGCGTTTATTCCCGTACGATTTTGTTTTTACATGGGTGTTACAATTGTTAAACGGTAACATAGATGTCTTAAGGTGAACACAGCGTGATCGGAAATATCCAGAAGAAAATAAATAAATCTTGAAACGTGGCCTATCGATCCTTTCTGATTGTAGAGCTTCGTTCCGCTGAATGTTGTCAGCAAATAGCGACCATAGCGACCAATTATTCGTTATCGTATCCTCCTATTATTGCAAAAAAAAGAATTCTCCAAGCAGAGGATTTTTCAGTCTCTACTTGATAACGTCGGCTGGTTTTAGATCCTCGCAGGATAAGTTAATTTTATATTATATCCTCCTACTTCTTCTTCTTCATTTACTCCTCCTCTTCTTCTTCTACTTCTTTTAATTCTTCTTCTTCATCCCAAAAGAAGAATTTTCTTTTCCGTTTCATTTCCAGAATGTGTTTATTTATATCAATTTAATATATTACTGCACCTTTTCGTATTAAGAGTATTTAGAAATATCTCCCACATGATGGTAAGTCACTAGTTGCAATGCTTTCTTCATTTATCTAATGTCTTAAAATTATGTGAGAGGTAAATGTAGGAAGTATTTCTGCCGCACCCTGTATAAATCTAGCAGTACATGGTGCGATGAATATATTGCCGTCTAAAGTTTTAAATACTAAAGAGTAAATTTATTCAAATAAATCGCCATTGGCTTCAACTATGGCCTCCAGATGACTACGGAATCTCCTGTAACTCTTCTGGGCGGTCTTCCTGTTTAAGTTAGTTAATGCTGATATAATCTTTGCTTTCCGTTCAGAAGACTTTGGTTACAAGAATACATTTAATCTATGAAGAAGGTTTGATTCGAACAGAATAGAAGAAGAATTAAAAGAAGTAGAAGAAGAGGAGGAGGAGGAGTAAATGAACAAGAAGAAGTAGGAGGACAATGAATAAAAAAAGAAAAAAGTAAGACAAAAGAAGAAAGGGGGAGAAGAAAGGAAGGAAAAGGAGACGAGAAGACGAAGAAAAAATTAGCGTAAAGGTAGAACAAGAAGAAGAAGAAGAAGAAGAAAAAGAAAGAAGGTAGGAGGACAATAAAGAAAGAAAAAGGAAAATGAAAGAAAGAAAAAGGAAGGAAAGAAAGAACGAATAAATGAAAGAAAGAAGGAAGGAAGGAAACAAGTAAAAAGAAAGAAAGAAGAGAAAAAGAAGGATGGAGAGAAAGAAAAAGCTAAATTAAATAAGAAAAAAGAAAATGAGTGAGGGAAATAGAAGGAAACGGAAAAAGAAAATAAACAGAGAAAAGACAAAAAAGAGAAAAATTGATGTAGGAGAAAAAAAGTTAGAAAATTTAAAAAGTGGAGAGAAGAAGTCAGAAAGGGACGCTAAAACGTAAGAAACAGTAAAGAAGCTGAGAGAAAAAAGAACCACAGATTAAAACGGAGACACAAACAAGTAAGAAAGAGTAAAAAGGGGACAGAAAAAACAAGAAAGAGTAAAAAGGGGACAGAAATCAAGAAAGAGTAAAAAGGGGACAGAAAAAACAAGAAAGAGTAAAAAGGGGACAGAAAAAACAAGAAAGAGTAAAAAGGGGACAGAAAAACAAGAAAGAGTAAAAAGGGGACAGAAAAAACAAGAAAGAGTAAAAAGGGGACGGCAAAAGCAAGGAAGAGCAAAAAGGAGACAGAAAAAGCAAGGAAGAGTAAAAAGGGGACAGAAATAAAAGAAAGAATGAGTAAGATACAAAATAAACGTAGAGAAAGAATAAAAAACAGCAAGAAAAAGAAAATAAAGAAAAATGGTCAGCGTGGAAAAGAAAAAAAAATGAAAATTCCAAAAGAGAAAAGAAAGGCTGTAATCGAAGGAAAGACAAAGTCGCTTTTTTTTTATCAAATGGGAAAAGATAATTCAAGTGTTTTATATCCGAAAGATCAAACAATAAAACAAACATCCTAAAAATCCGTATAGAATGCCGTAAGTAATTGAAATATTCAATTTGCTTCTATCTTGGGCCGTGAGAAATTTGTTCTTAATTTATATATATATATATATATATATATATATATATATATATATATATATATATATATAGCATAAATGTTAGAAGAAGAAGAAGAAGAAGAAGAAGAAGAAGAAGAAGAAGAAAGAAAGAAAGGAAGAAAGAAGGTAGGACGAGAATAAAGAAAAAAGAAATATCGAAGAAAGATAAAGGAAGGAAAGAAAGAACGAATAAATGAAAAAAAGAAAGGAAGGAAGGAAGGAAGGAAGGAAGGAAGTAATTAACTAAAAAAGAAAGAAGAGTAAAAGAAGGATGGAAAAAAAGAAAAAGCTAAATTAAATAAGGAAAAAGAAAATGAGAGAGAAATATCTATATCTATATCTATCTATCTATATATATATATATATATATATATATATATATATATATATGCGGGGTTAAAAGAGTGAGACAAATCATTGCAATGTCTGACTGCTAGTGATGAAAAG
>CAHIKZ030000330.1:630000-652500 GCA_903632075.3 Acanthosepion pharaonis
GTTTGAAATTCCCTCTAGATTACCCGGATCAACATTAGAGGCATTCAAATTCTTAGACAATATTAGTTTGTGGGAATATTTTTTTTATTTTTTATTGTATTGGAATTCCAAACGAACGTCTAAGTTATCAATGAGATGTAACGTGTCTAGGCCTCTCACAAACATTTATTTAATTTTTGTTTAAGAACCCAAATTGATATAAGAACAAGGGACAAGTCAAAGGTATCAATATATATATATATATATATATATATATATATATATATATATATATATATATATTAATTGTATTCAACAAGGCGTACAATAAAGAATATATACGAAAAAGAAGCATGTAATGAGTCAGAGGAGAGTGGTCTCTTTTTGACTATAAATGTTTATCAATGTTCTCTGGAAAGGAAATGAAAGAGTTATTAGTCTGTTATAAATGTTTTAGACAGTTTTGCCGTGCAAGAGGAAAATTATTTAAGTGTGATAGAATATGTAAAATGAGAGTGAGTGAGAAGATGGGCGCATGTCTTCGACTGACGTGGATTCCAGTAGCAGTCGAAGTCTCACTGGTGTTGGTCCTCTTTTGTTCTGTTTATATAGGTAGTCATCGAATTAGGAATCTGCGAGGGAAAAATCATTCTCCACATGCAGAGAATCTGATTGGTTGATACTGACCAATGCCTGAGTTTTGGGGAAACTTCTGGAAGCCAATTCTCCCAAAAGTGCACAAAAATTACTTCATGAAAATATAGCGATTTTAAAATCGTCGCTTCAGATAGCAGCGTTGCTTTCTGTCCAATGAATGAATGCTGTTAAAGATTTGAATTTGTAAGGGTGTATGTGTGTGTGTGCAATTATGATGATCGCTATAGTATCATGCGGGGTTTTTCTTTTTTTCATAAATAGTAAGTTTAAATTGTTTATTTTTTGTCATTCATCGATATATAATTATGCCTTAAATTTCTGATATTTTTTTAATTTGGTTGCTGTGTAGTTGATACCTGCAAAGTAGTTTAATAGAGGGTGTCCAGTAAAAAATCGGGGAATCCAGAAAGACGTGAGACAACCGTTGATAACTAGTGATGACTGATGTGACTGAAAATATCAGGAAGAATTTCTGCACGTTTCGTCAATCAATCGTCGGATGTACTTCTTTGAATAGTACAATAATTTGACACTCAAAAACAGTGGGTTAAGAGTATAACGAAAGACAAAAGTTGTCTGCAAATAAAATGACGAGACCAAAGACCAAGCAGCAATTATAAATGAACCAATCAGAGTTGAGTAATGACGCGGGAATCGAATGAATATTCAAGGTCATGAATAGTCAAGAAATTTGTCTATATTACTGAGATGAGGTATTATGCATACTATTTACATTATTCGGACTATTGTCTTCATCTTTGTTGTCATATTTATTACAACATTTCGGCCTTTCAGTATCTGTCTATATTTCTGAGATGAGGTATTATGTACACTATTTACATTATTCGGACTATTGTCCTCATCTTTGTCGCCATATTTATTACAACGTTGTACGCTCCGGCCTTCTTCAGGTGGTTGAAATGTCGAACTGAACCCTTTATTTCACTCACTGGGGTAGACTGTTCTAGTTCTACGTGCCATGTTTAATGGATGTCAGTTATCAGTTATCTCCTGTTAATTCCGCTCTCCAGATAATAATAATAATAATAATAATAATAATAATAATAATAATAATAATAATAATAATGTAAATAGTGTACATAATACCTCATCTCAGAAATATAGACAGATACTGAAATAATTATCTATATACCATATCATCAACACTTACTCATCATTGGGCTTTTTAATCGACTAGCATCTTTAAATAGCGGACTCATCTACAAGTAACTCTGACCAACTAGCAGGCTTTGTACTCTGCCAATATTTTGATTTTTATAATCTAGTACTATCTTTCACCAAACATTGTCTTTGTTATCTACCAACATATTTGAATGACTACTGGTTTTTGTCATCTGCAACTATCCTTATTATTAGGCTTTGTAATTAACTACTATTGTTCAGCAAACTTTTGGTCTGTCAAAGGATTGTTGAAGTGTCAACTGCCATATAGCATAATGGGGTAGACGCTACTCTATAGCTATGTATTGCCTGGAGGAGGGCCTCATAGACAGAAGTAACTGGTTAGGAGGGCACAAAGTTACATAGATGGAATCAGCTACCACGTGGCCAGGACCAAAAGGCGCCCTCAAAGAGGAAGATATCGGCAGTGGTTTCACATGGTGAGGGATGGGATCCACGAAGTCTAGCTGATTAAGAGGTGCTACGAATTAAAGCCAGATATGTGGAGGGAACTGGTCAGAAGCTCAGATGCACACCGGCCCTATGACAACTGCATTGTCATGGGACTGATGATGATGATGATGACGATGATGGGTTTTGTAATTCACCAAAGCCCTCTAACAAACCAGTAGACATTTTAATTTACCTACGTCTATGAAAAACCATTAGGCTTTTTTTTAAAAAAAAAAAGCAGCATTGAGTATCCGTTGGGCTTTCCATCTAAATCCTCTTGCTTTCTTGTCAACTTTGATGTTCATATATTCAAATGGAAACACATCAAATCACATGATCTACCCTCTGACAAACAATATGGTTTCCGCTTTGCCTAGTCTACCACTGATGTGCTCACGGCCATAACTGAATTTGTATACCAAGCACATGATGGCGGCGAAACTCGACCTGTGGCTCTAGGTATCTCTAAGGCGTGTAATAGGGTTTGGCATGCCGACCTTCTTCGTGAGCTTCAGAAATACGGTATTACTTGACGATTATTTAACTTAATCCAATCATTCCTGTCAAACCGTGAAATGAAAGTCATCCTAAACGGGTTATCTTCTAGTTCCTTTCATACGAACGCTGGTGTTACCCAAGGTTCTATCCTGGGTCCTTCACTGTTTCAGTTCTTCATCAATGTTCTTCCTGATGTCATCAGTTTCCAAGTAGGCAGACGACACTACTATTTACTCCTGTCTCAAATCCGACATTGCTGACAAAGTTAACCTAGCCGTTGGTCTCGAAAAGGAACTCCAATCGGTGATTGACTGGGGCAGGAAATGGCTTGTGAATTTTAATGCATCCAAAACGAAACTGCTCTCATTTACCCACCAGAGAGTAACAAACTTGTCCCCTATCAGAACAGCCTATCTCCAACTCCACCAGAGCATGTAACGTCAATTGATGCCTTCATTCCAATCCCCGTTTTTCTCTATATCCTTTCCTGAAACAGCCCTCTTTACTCATGCTCTCACTCTCTCTGTAACCTCTTGCGTGCTAGTGGCACTCCCACCTCGCTTTGGGTGAAATGTTTATATAACCGCCTCTTCTATTCCAACAGCTTCTCTTGCATTTCCCACAGTGGAACTCTTTTCTTTTTACTTGCTTCCCTAATAATATTCAAACATTCAAATATAATGTCAATCGCATCTTCTGATGCCTTGATCCCGATCAACGTCCTTCTCTATAACCTTTCCTTAAATAACCCTCTTTACTCTTGCTCTCACTCTCTGTAACCCCTTCCGTACTAGTGGCATTCCCGCCTTCCTGAGAGTCAAATCCTTAAAAAAAAAAAGCACCATTATTTTCTGTCTTATTTTTTTATTGTCATATTTTCTCACACTCAGGGACAGCATTGCTTTGCTTGGAGTGAAAAGTTTAATATATAGAGACACATTATGAAATGGACAAAGTCCAACAATTATTTTAAGAAATGTTTATACATTCTTTTTATAGATACAAATACTTAAGTAAATGCTCTGTTTATAATAAACAGTATTAAACGACATTTACCGGCCTGAATGTCCGAGAAATTTTCACGGGAAATATTTGTCCTCCGATAGGATTCGAACCTGTATCCTATACAAAACCGTCATTTAGCTTGACGTGCCTTTAACAGATTTGACCACAGAGGCGCGTTCGGTTAGCAAAGTCGTATTTACTGTATTTCAAATTTCAATCTTCCATGAATCTCTCACGTACATTCATATCTGCTCATGGCGTATCAAATGTAAACAAATGACTTCACACATTATTAAATATTATGAAATATATCTATATATCGATATATCTATATCTATCTAGATTATATATATATATATATATATATTTATATATATATATATATTGACCATTAATATTATCTATCTATCTATCTATCTATCTATCTATCTATCTATCTATCTATATATATATATATATATATATAGAGAGAGAGAGAGAGATACACCTAGTGAGCCAGACAAACCTACCTAGGTTTCACCTAAACGCATCGTCAGGGAAATTTGTTGATATTTTATATATATATATATATATATATATATATATATATATATATATATATATATATATATATATATATATATATAAGTGATAGAATTTGGGTGTATTAGAATAATATTATAGTAATTTATTGAGTCTAGAAGAATACTCAACACAATGCAGAAAGCACCTATGTGAAATATATATATATATATATATATATATATATATATATATATATACCTATATTATTTTTTGACTTTGTATGGTAAACTTAGAAAAGATGTCTTCTACCGAACTCAACGAAGTCTTGGAAGGTACTATAAGATTAATATATATCAGTTATCTTTTTCCCTCTATTCCTTGTTGTGAACTAAAAAAATAAAAGGATATAAAAATGAAAAGTGAAAAATGATGAAAGTCAAAATTGAAAAGGAGTGAAATACTTTTTTTTCATTTTTGCATGAATTGAAAAAATTTTATATTTTCTTTTCAATTCCATTCAGCCCTTAAAATCCAGGGTTTCTCGCAGTGCTGAAACAAGTTTGTTTATCTTTTGAGGGGGGATTTTATTTTAATCAGTCAGATATTGACACGAAATGTTATTAAAAGTTAAAAAAAATATTGTAAACAATTTAAGAGGTGTTGACTTATTTGTCTAAGTTGCATCAACTAAAATCATTGTCTCGTAAAAAGTAATCTTTAAAATATTACAAGCAAGACGACAAGAAATTCACTTGTACTTGTAACATGGCTGAACATATAAAATTATGTAGTTAAAAGATATTAAAAGTTTAATTTAGTCAGTGGGCCATTTTCTGTGAGGCATATCACCCCACGTAAGGCAATCAAACCAGTAGAACGCAAGGGATTCCTGGAAGTGGAACACAATGATCTGTTTTGTTTTACGGTATATCAACCCCAATGAGTTATTTAATGCTGACAAAACTTTATTGCTGATAATATTCTTTATTCAAAAATGTATAGCTGGCGAATCGTTGTAATAAATATGGCAACAAAGATGAGGACGATAGTCCGAACAATGTAAATAGCGTACATAAAACATCTCAGATATATAGACAGGTAATTTTCTTTCTTTTCAAAAATATTTTGCTGGTAATATTTTTTTTTTTCCAAAAATATATTGCTGGTACTATATTTTTACTTTCATAGTGTATTGAACCTAATTTGCGGGTTAACTGTTTGCACGTAGATGTGACCCTAACAGGTGCTACCAATCTAGGCTGGAAACACCGGCAATTAAGAGTTGCTTCCACGCTCGTCACGACCTTTCGATTCGAGGCCTTCTTGATGTAGTTTATTATAATACCTAAGACGCCTCATTGGGTGCTGGGTCTTCGTCTTCTGCATTAGGAGATGTCGGTATATTCAGAAGAAATTGGGAACTGGAAGTGAAAAAGACTGAAAAGAATTTAGTGAGGAGAAAGGACAATTAAAGGAAGACAGAAGATGGCGATAATGCCACTAAGACGCAGGAGGTTACTAGGAGTGAAAGAGAATGAGACTTTAGTGAGGAGAAAGGACAATAAAAGAACAGGTTTCAGAAAGACAGAAGATGGCGATAATGCCACTGAGACGCAAGTGGTTACTGGGAGTGAAAGAGAATGAGAAGACTTTAGTGAGGAGAAAAGACAATAAAAGAACGGGTTTCAGAAGATGGCGATTGACGTTGCCTTCAATTTATTGAAGATTGTATGTAATAAGAACTCCGAGAAGGGTTTTACAGACAAGAAAAGAAATAATTAGAATAGAATATACGGTTATATCTTAGCTAGTTCAACAGAAAAAAAAAATGTGAGACCTTGCCGTGAATCTAGTCGCAGGCTTAAATTCATGCAATCGAGATTCCAAGGAGGGAAGCTCATCATAGCAGATGTCATGAAAATATTTGTAGCAGAAACGAAGGGAGGCCAAGTCAAATTGGTGAGGAAATGGCTGAAGTCGAAATGGCATGTCAGGATCGATTACATTGGGAGGCTTTTTAAAAAATTTTCTCAATAATCTCGAGATATACAGCAGGAACACTTGAGCATTGAAGGCAACAGTAATCAATGTACGGTCGAATAAATGTTACCGCCCTGAGTATGACGATAAACTACACCCACGTCCAGAGTAAGACGATAAACTACATCTGCGTCCAGGGTAAGACGATAAACTACAACCGCGTCCTGGGTAAGACGATAAACTACATCCGACAGCAAGGTTTCTGATCAGGAGTTTTAAGGAGCGTAGAACCACCTCTTAATTGCTGGTTCCCAAATCCAAGCTAACCCCGATGGCAGCGCCTGTTAGGGTCCCAATTATGGGCAAATAGTTAACCACCAAACAGGGGTCAAAACACTATGAAAGTGTAAAAATATGTTTTAATACCAGCAATATATATTTTTTAAAAATTATTAGCAGCTATATATTTTGGGGAAAAAAAGTATTATCAGCAATAAAAATCTTGTCGATATTAAATAACTCATTGAGGTTGATATGCCGTAAAACAAACCAAACCGAATTATAAATTTGTAATGGATTCTGACAAGAAACTTTTCTAGCAACAAATTAGTAACCAACTTTTCCAGTACTAGAACTAATAATTGATTCGAAATAATCACTCCACTTCATGACAGTTGAAAATGTGAACCGAAGAAGACCCAAGAAGTTAGCATCAGTCAGGCTGATGACTGACAGAAAAAGTTTCTCCATTGTGATTAACTGAAACCAGTTTTATTTAAGCCATGCCTTGCCCCTGTTAACCATGGAGTGGATGTCCTTTCGAAGAGCAGTTGCCAATTTTACCATGTAGGACTTACTACTGAGACATGAGTAAATAGATGTGTGTCAAGTATATCTTCTTGAATGTAACATGTCTGTTTAATATGTGGATGATCATAGCTCTCCACAACTACCTATCTTTATAATTTGTAATAATGTTTCTCTTTATGCCATGCCTCCTATTACCTTGTCCAGCTTACATCCATATCGCGTTGAAATATCGGTTCTCATGCAATCAAAGAAGTTAAGCTACGTCGAGTCTGAACATTTCCTAGATGGGTGACCGCTTGAGAATAGAACTTAGAGGTGTGGCTGGTGTAATGAATAACCGTTCGAGATTACAATTCGCGTAGTGGATGTTATATTAATTTACTGGCAAATCCATCCCCACTCAACTATGAGTTTTTTTCATATCATTTCACCCCACACAGGGCAATAAATTCACTATGACGCAAAGGGTTACCGAATGAGGAAAATATTATGAAAAAAAAACGTTATAAAAGACAAAGAACACTAAAAGAACAGGAACTAAGAGGACAGATGCTAACGATTGACATTGCATTTAAATTTTGAAAGATCAATGTTGACTGGAAGATTAAAGGCAATAAAGCTACTAGGACGCAAGACGTTACTGAGAATTAAAGAATATGAGAAAACAACTATTAAAGAGAGAATACAACAAAAGAACAAGAATTAAGAAGGCAGGCGCTAAAGATTGATATTGCATTTAAAATTTTGAAGATCAAAGGCAATAAAGCCATTATGACGCAAGAGGTTACTGGGTGTTAGAGAAACTGAGTAAAAACTACTATTAAGGAGAGAGGACAATAAAAAAAAATAATTAAGAAGACAGATGTTAAAGACTCATATTTCGTATACTTTATTGAAGATCTAAAGCAATAAAGCCTCTTGGACGCAAGATGTTACTGGCTGTTAGTGAATATGAGAAAAACTACATTTAAGGAGAGAGGATAATAAAAGAACAAGAATTAGGAAGACTGGAGCTAAAGATTGATATTACATTTACATTTTGAAGATCAAAGGCAATAAAGCCATTAGGACGCAAGAGGTTACTGAGTGTTAGAGAATATGAGAAAAATATCTTCTTTTAAGGAGAGACGACAATAAAAGAACAAGAATTAAGACAAACGCTAATGGTTGACATCGCATTTAAATTTTCAAAGATCAAAATTAACTGGAAAGCAAAAATCCGAAAAAGAATTTCACTAAAGAGAAGTGCGAAAGAAGACGCTGTTAGCATAGAACTTGCGGTTACATCTAATCAGTTCAAATGTAAAATGAGGTGACATATAGGAGGAGGCTGATAAGGTCATTGACGAAGCATATAAGCAAAGAGGATATTTTGAGGAAAATGGAAACAAAAGAATCTGAAAGATAATTGGGCAAATTATGAAAAAGTTCTTTATTTAAGAATTTGACACTTGCATGAAGTCGAAGACAACATGGAGAGACAGTAGAACACCCAAATGAAAAAAGGTCTTAGGATTTTAAAATCACGTCATCAAAACTGTTTCTTTTCATCTCAATCATGTTTTCATTTTCTTATCATTTTACTCCAAGCGAGGTAATAAAACCAATAAAGAAAGTGCGTGTGAAAAGAAAAAGAAAAACATTATTAAGGAGCGAGAAAAATAAAAGAGGAATTAAGAAGACAACAGATAGCGATTGGCATTGCATTTAAATTTTTGAAGATCAAAATTGACTTGAAAGCAAGAAACCGGAAGAAGTTTCCCATGGAGCACGCGCAAGTAAAGGAGGAGAAATGTAAATTGAAAAAGGAAAGACAAAACGGAAAACGAAAATAAATCTTATCGAGAAGCAATAATGAAAGAATAGGGAAAAGAAACTTCTACCATTATAAGAATATTATTATTAATGGACTTTAATATTTCGGGTGGAATAATGGATAGCGGCTCTGATTAAGGAATCAGTGACCCGAGTTCGAAATTCCAATCGAATACATTTAACGTCTGTTTCATTGAAATGGAAAAAAATCGTTTCATTTGTACCCCCTTACTTCTTAAAATAATGACCAGCATTCATATTTATGATTGATATTTCAAGATTTTGTTAAAGTTGTTAAACGATATCTAACGATGCGATAGCGGAATCTCCACAGATATTTTATCGTCGTAGAACTCGCCATGAAATTATTCAATCATTCACTGAAGAATTAAAATTCTATTATTATTATTATTATTATTATTATTGTCGTATGTCCAGAAGTCGCTTTCTGTCTGCAATCCGTCTAGTCTCGCCGAAGCCTAGAAAAGCAGTGACTCCCACGTCCACTCGCCGGGTTTTTAATCGGTAGCGTGGTTTCTTTATGCAAATAAGTCTGCTGCATAAAAATGGCAGTAGGCGCACGCGCGACCGACTCTCAGAGAATGGTTCGACACGCGAGGCAACGAATTCGCTTTGCTCCTGGTAAGTCACTGTCACTCCTATTACAATTATTATTGTTGTTGTTGTTGTTGTTGTTGTTGTTGTTATTATTATTATTGTTATTATTATTATTATTATTATTAATAATGATAATAATAATAATAATAATATTCGAACGGAGCACGCGCATTAAAGGAGGAAAAATGTAAATTGGAAAAGGAAAGAGAAAACGGAAAACGAAAATGAATCTTATCGAGAAAACAATAATGAAAGAATAAAGAAAAGAAAATTCTACCATTACAAAAAATATAATTTTATATTTAGCGTCAAATGAAGTATCAAGAATTCCATGAACGGGTTGATTGTCTAATAATTTTCGGCACCTTTGGTTCAAATATTTTAATTGGGTTTTCGTTTGGAATTTAAAGAAACCAGAAGCACAAAGAAAAAATTTCATCGTTTTCCAATTTTAATTTTCTGTTAAATCGTGACTCTACAATTTAAAGTTTGCGAGATCCACAACTATAAAATAACCGTGGAAATACTCGTTTCATCATTAAATATTTGTTCCTAACAACTGTAACAAAACATGACCATAAATATGTATGCAGGTTATTATTTAAAGAAGTGGGTACAAATGAACAGATTCAAACTTGACAAGGTTTTCCATTTCACAAAAGCAGACGCTGAACGCATATGAGAGCGTTATCCCCTCTCTATCTTTGTTTTCAATATTTCTTTATTTCTTCTTGTTAGTGCCAGTATGTCTGCTCTCGATGTTTTTTAAAACCAAAGAGCGTCTCTGGCATATCTCTCATTTCGTCTTTTCTCGCAATCGAAATGGAATTGTCCATTATATTCTTTAAGGAAATGCAAAACGTAAGAAACGCGCCAAGTTACTAATTAATGAAGGAACAAACAGAATTATATTGGGTTGGTGCATAATTACCAGGCTTTTTTGTAGGCGAACGAATTTGTTAATAAAAATTGCTGCTATTTTTACTTTTTTCATAAAAAATATTATTTTATTTGCAGGTTATAAAAATGTGTGTCGATAAGCATACGCTCCGGAATAATCATTTAAAAATGTTATTGTTGAATTGTTATATTTCTTTTTTTCATAATAAATATTGTTTTAAAAAAATGCCTGATAATTATGCACCAACCCAATAGTATGCTAATCTATTAAGTGTAGCTTATATGTGGCACAAGGCCTAAAATAAGAAGCACCTAATGAAGATCAAACTCACTACACAGTGATCTATCTAGAGAAGCTTGTTAACCATTACACCACGTCGAAGTGCTCCATTATGATTTACTAAGCGTAGCTTAGATGTACCACAACGATGAAAGAATAGAGCACCCAGTGAGGATCGAACTCACTTCTCAGTCTTAATTTGTCAGAATCTTACTTACATATTTATATGTCTATCATTCGTGCTTGCTTTGAACATTACCTCCACATCTGGTCTGGTGTTCCTACTATACATTTAGAGATTCTTGATAAAATCCAAAGAATCTGCAATGTTATTTGTCCTGACCTGGCATCACGGCTTCAGTCCCTTTCTCACCGCCGTAAGATAACCTGTACCTTTTCTATAAATATTTTCATGGTAACTGCTTTAATGAATCCCTCCACTATGTGTATATATGGGAAGTGAGAACTTCATAAAGACTCTGAGGTATTATGGTGGCTGTAGTAAGAATGGTTTCTAAGAATGTCTTGTTTTGGTGTAAAGAATACTGTATTATGTTTGGGTCAGTAACTGTGGCTAGCTAAGTTTAAGCTAATCAGATTGAAGAGCAGCTTTATCCCATCCCTCCCTATGGCCTTGTGCCACATTTTTGTATTTTATCCAATATAAATATTACTTTTCTTAAGGTACCTAGACTTTATGAATTTAAGGGCAGTACTAAATAGGCGGAATGTTTTATCATTTAACGTTAAAATGGCTTGATGTAACCGTAAGTTCTATGCTAACAGTTTCTTCTATCGCACTTTTGGTTGTGAAACTCTCTTCCGTCTTCTTGCTTCCCAGAAAACTTTGATCTTCAAAAATTTAAATGCAATGTCAATAGTCATCTTATAAGTCTACTATTCGTTTGGGCATTGGATATTGCTGTCCTATCTGGCCTGGTGCTTCTACTATATACCTAGAGATTCTTGACAAATCCCCCACCACTCTGAAATAATTTGATTTGCCATTTCCGCTTCAATCATTTACCCACCACTTTAACGTAGCTTTCCTGTGTTTTTTTTTTGGGGGGGGGGTCCTATTAATATTTTCATAATAATTGTTCTGATAAGATGACTTCTTTGGTACCTCGACTTCGCGAATTTAAGCCTACAACTAGATTGACAGCTGTTATGGTAATTTGCCTACACACGCATGCATTCTCCCAGCTATAAATAGGAGCAGGTACTGCCTTTTGGAGAGGGAAGTTTCCAGCAGTCAGCTCTGACTGTCGGACCGAACATTCTTGCTGTAACACTCTCGTTTGTATATGTTTGTAGTACTGTTACTGTTAATATATTTGTTTAACCCAATTCCTCTCTTGTGTCTTTATTTCTGGCCCTAACAAGGCCAGAACAGCGGCAATGACTCATCGTTTCGCAGTTGAAATTACTAGATCTAACCGCAAGTTCTATAGTAAGGGTTTCTTCTCGCGCCCTTTCTTCTTCCAGTTTCTTGTTTTCCAGTCAGCTTTGATCTTCAGAAATTTGAATGCAATGTCAATTGTTATCTTTTGCCTCCTTTATTCTTTTTTTTTATTGGCTTCGATCCGTAATAATGTTGTTTTTTTTTCTTATTCTTTTAAACTCAGTAACCCATTTGTATTTTAGTGGCTTTAATGCCTTGCTTGGGGTGAAATGATTTAAAAAAAGAAAAGCTCTTCAGGTCATACATTATCCAGTGAATGTGCAACCTATGAATAAGTAAAGTTCTTTTTTTTTTTTAATTTGTCTTGTTCGTTCTGATAATATTCTGGTCATAAAGATAGCATTTCATATTCTCATGCCTTAAACGAAGCAAATAATATCTTTACATCAATTTTCACTTTCTTTTTGCTATGAGGTGTGTCCTTTAGACACCTGATACAATTTCAATCGTTATCTTCTTAATTTTTGGTCATCTATTGTTCTACTACCTTAATAGTTTTTCTCATATTCTCTAACATTCAGTAAAGCCTTGCCTCTTAGCAGCTATATTACCTTGCTTGGGGTGAGATAAATTAAAATTTCAATATTGAACTTTAAGTTTTTCTTAGCAATTCCGCGGATTTAAAATTAGAAAGGATTAAAAATTTATAGATCGCGACAGCTATTCTTTTCCATCTTTTTATGTGCCGTGTACTTTCGTAGGCAGTCATGGCTCTCCACTTTTCTCTATCCCTTGCAGCTCTCAACAATTTCCATTACTCTGCCACCTCCCCCAGACACGTTCTGTCATCCACTTGCTTAAACCCGCTGGGTATGTGACACGCCGTCTTCCCCTTGTCTCTCTTTCCCTCTATTCGACCTATGAGTATCAGATTCTCCAGGCCCTCCTTTCTCATTACTTCTCCCAGAAACTTCAGCTGCCTCTTCTTGATGTTAAGTATAAGATTCCTCTTTGTTTGCATCCTCTTCAAAACCTTATCGTTGCTCACACGCTCGGTCCATGATATCCTTGCCTCGAGTCTCTTCTTCATCTCTGAGGAGACTGTCTAACATTCGTTGCCGTAAAGATGGACAAATGCCACATAGCAATTCAGTACACTTTTCTTTATTACCAACGAAATCCCCCTGTCTCGCAATACTCTGCCCAGCTTTTGGAATGTGTCCTTGGACATCCCAATATGTCTTCAGATCTCAGTGTCGCACTTCATGTCCTCACAGGGAGATTAAATGTATTTTTAATATAAAAAATCATTATTATTGCCTAGGTAATAAACATTAAAACATATATATATATATATATATATATATATATATATATATATATATATATATATATATAATAAAAAGGCTTAATCACTAATATTCCATGGCCATAATTTATTCCATTGGAATCGTAAATACGTCCAATTTATCAGACCTACAAATTCAAAAAGAAAACAGAAAAAACAACTCCGGAAATAAAAACAGAATTTAGAGACAGTGTAAGTATGAAAGTGTGGGACGAATGTTAGAGCTAAAGAGAGGGGTAACAGACGAGAGAAGGTGGGAGATTAAACCTTAACAGAGAGAGGTTTAGAGAGGTGAGTGGAAGAGGTTTAAGTGAGAGAAACATGAATGTTGTCGAATATATATATATATATATATATATATATATATATATAATTATTTTTTTATAAAAATAAATATGTTATAAAATCACTACAAAAATAGCCATTTTGTTTCAACACAAAATAGACATTTCAACACAAAATAGACATTTCAACACAAAATAGCGATTTCGACACAAAATAGCCATTTTTCAACACAAAATAGCCATTTTGTTTCAACTACAAAAATAGGCATTTTGTTTCAACTCCCTCGGTGTCTTATCAAGTGATGATGTTATCAAGTGATGATGTTATCATCACTTGATAAGACACCGAGGGTGTTGAAACAAAATGTCTATTTTTGTAGTGATTTTATAACATATTTATGTTATAAATGTTTTTGTTTTTTTTTATAAAAAATAATTATATCTGCTCTACTTTGTATTGAGCACTCTTTTAAGAATAGTAATTGTTGGTTATTGGAATTCATTCCGTATACACAAATTATATACTTGGGTATATATATATATATATACATTATACATTAATTACTAATTTTTTGAATTAATAACTATTTGTGCTCAGTTGTGGACATTAATAGCTATCTGATGATGTGTTAATATTTTGGAATAATACAATGATAAAAATTTAAATTTTATCTTTCTGACAGATGTAGCGATCTTGAAATTAAAGTCCAATATTCAATTTTGGTATTATGTAATTTTAAACAAGTTAATTTTTCTTTAATTTTTTTTGATCAGTAACAGGTTTTTCTGGTGCGTAGAATACCAAGACACCAAGGAAGATTAAAAAGAACTCTCAAAGCTCAGATCATCCTTCTTCTAGGGTCAACGGCAATCTAGCTCGATAGAGTAGGTTATAGTTTCAATATTCAATATGTCTGTTTTTCTTAATAAAAAAAAAATGATTATTGTGATCTTTTTAAATATAATTCTATTGCTTTGATCAAGTGTTTATCCGCCTTCTAAAATGTCAGCTTTTATTTTATGGCCACTTAATATTTTTAGTAATGAATAAAAGAACCATGAATTAAAATACACAGTTAAATGAAATAAATTAATTACCTTTCAATTGAGACCTATTAGTTGTTTACCAGAGTTTTTTTTTTTACAATATGAAATTTGCGTGAGCGTTTGGTGTGTGAATTTTACACTTCCAACTCTTAGCGCCATCTTTTTTTCTTTTTATATCGGTGTTCATTTTATCTTCGATCTTTTTTATGTCTTGTGGAAAGAAAAATAATTTGATTTGTAATCTGGCGATAAACATCAACTTTCTTTTCTTTTCTTTTTTTTGCCGCAAATGTCGCTTAGTAAAATCCTAATTTCACCAGCGTCGTTTAAATCCATTTTCCCATACGAAAATTATCAATATCTCAGAAAATCTTCTTTACGATATAACACAAAATAATGATTTATCGACAAACAATGAAAATATTTAAAACAATCATGTATCAAACACGGATCGAAATACAAACTCAGATACACACAATCATACACAGACACACACACATATATATATATAAACATATATCTATATATATATATAGTAAATATCTTGTCTATTTTAAATGCAACATATATTTTTAAAATAATCCGTAATCCCCGTATAATATATAGACTACCCAACATTGCGTTAACCAGATTTTTTTTTTTTTTTTTAAAGTTTAAATTCTACAATGGTTTGTCTATTCCCAGCACCTGACGATTGAGTTGTACATGAAACTCCGGGTCGTGCTAATGGTGAGGGATAATATGTTTATCTATTAATATATACTTAATAGCTCTGTTATATTACATCGAGCACTATTTTATTAACACCAGCACTATATGAGTGATGTCTTATATATATATATATATATATATATATATATATATATATATAATAACGCTTACAATTAAAATAAGAATTATTAGGCAAATAACGCAATAAACACATATACACCAGTATGTACATACATGTAGATAATTAGGGGTGACATATAATCATAGACACATACATATATACACATAAACTTACATATACATACATACATATATATATATATATATATATATATATATATTCATGTTTATAAATACATAACAAATAACAAATATATACGTATATAGCAAGTAACACAATAACTCCAAATATAAAGTACATTTCCATACATGTATCCAAAGTGTAAATCCAAATTTAAGTATATATATATATATATATAATCAAATATACATATATTTACCCAGATACCATACAAATATATAAAAATAAACAAATTTCATATGCACCTTAAACACTTTTTTATATATATATATATATATATATATATATATATATATATATATATATATATATATACGCATGCATAAATATATACCCATATATACATAAATATACACATATACATCGGTACATATACATATACACACATATCCATGCATAAACCCCCATATATATATACGAATATACACGCACATACAAATGTACGCACACACAACAATCTCTAAAAAACGGTATATACAAGTACATATATACACACATACAAAAATAGGTATACAAACAAATAAATATAATCTTAAAATTAATTAAAAATTAATTCATATAATAATAAGAAAAAGGCCAGAGCGTACAACGGCCGAAACGTTGTGAATATGGCAGTGAAGATGAGCATAACATTTCGAATAATTTAAGTAATATATAGGAAGAAAATGAGTAACTACCGACACCGAGGTTCGAACGTGACACTCTGAACTTATGAATATATGTTTTACGTCAGGAGTATAAATAGCGGTGTCAGGCTACTGACTGCAGTGATTATTGAGGGACTATTGAGTGAACTATCCAGTCGAATTAGCGTGAATTATACTTTATTATTAACGGCCACTGTACGTCACAAAATACATTCACTCTCTCTCTCTCACACGCACAAACATAAACACAAATATACACAGATATAAATAATTTAATAAGAATTTATTTATATTGTCATATTTTACAGATATTTTTAGCTTGTCTCTGAATTTATAGACACACACACACAAACACACACACACACACATATATATATATATATATATATATATATATATATGATTGGATTGATGTGAGTTTGTGACCCTGGGTTTCACGCTTTTGCGAGAGTTTGTCTGACGATCGCAAAAGCGTGAAACTCAGGGTCACAAACTCACATCAATCCAACCAAATATGTTAGCTCTATCTCTGATATTGAGCGCTTTCTAATAAGTACCCGCATATAATATATAAAAAAATATACATATAATATATTATATATATATATACATATATATATATATTTATACACACACTTTTCACACACACACACACATATATATATATATATATATATATATATACATATATATATATATATACTGAATCTCCTGTTGAATTCGACGTATGAGGGACAAGCAGATCAGTTCCTAGGAAACCGACAGCCCGACAACAGCACATGAGATTTGATTATAGTGGTGAAGGTTTATATATATATATATATATATATATATATATATGTGTGTGTGTGTGTGTGTGTGTGTGTGATGGCTGGTCACTCGTATCTGAGGATGCCTGTATACTAGGGTGGCTAGCTAATCCCTGCTGTAGACTCCCGCTCAGGTACATTTGTGTTTATTCAACACCCACAAAGGCAACCTGTGGTTTATACTACGGTTATGCTGAGCAGACCATAGCTACAATTTCTGGGAGAGATAACGATTAACAGTCCAAACAATGTCAGCACAATTACCGACGGCTCGAAAAGGGTTCCATCTACAGTCTCCCCAAGTCTTAAGTCAACCCCTGGTAGGGTTTTTAGGCATTTTCCAAATGTGACGCATGCTGAGATTGCTTCCCTAAGACTGAAGTCTCTTTCCTGACAAATCGACCATGATGAGATTCGAACACGTGTCTCATGGTCAGAAAGCGAACATTCCCATATAAATATATATAGAGGAATGTATCAAAAATACTTTTCCAAAATCTTGGGTGGGGGCAGGTTCCTCAGACCAAAACAAGTACAAATGACCATATAAACAGATGTCTGCAAGTTCTTCGTTTTTTGTTTTTTTTAATTTTGAAGTTTAAAGAAAGTTTACGGTAGATGGCGCTGTGTTGCCATTAAGATTAGGTTACGTTTCTCATTCGTGTATCAGGTCATCCCATAAGTTCTGTCCGAATTTTAACTTTTTGTTAAAATGAACGAAATTTAAAGAGTATTGTATAATGTCTAATGGAGCTGAACATTATTATTTCTATGTTTAGATAGATTTAAACTTATCAAATTTTATTTCAGGGAACAATAAAATTAAATTTTGTTTGATTAAAACCCTGCTCACATGAAGTACCCAACATTCGTTTGAGGCACATAATGCTTTATGAGTTCAAGAAAGGAAACTCAGCAGCTGAAGCGGCTAGAAACATTCACTCAGTTTATGGAGAGGAATGTGTGAATGAAAGAACTTGCAGAAGATGGTTTGCAAAATTCAGAGGTGGAGATTTCACCCTTGAAGATGAAGATCGAACCGGACGTCAAGTTGAGTTTGATGAAAAGCTTCATGAAGCAACCCTTGAAGAAAATCCTGCTTTTTCAGTTGAGGAATTGGCAGTCGTTCTCACTTTAAAACATACAACTATTCATCGTCATCTTCAACAACTTGGAAAAGTTCCTAAACTTGGAATATGGGTTCCTCATGAATTGTCTGAAAACAACCTCAAATCCCAAGTTGACATCTGCTCTTCTCTCCATTCTCGCCAACTTGTTTCATCGTTTTTGGATAGACTTGTGACTGGCGACGAAAAATGAATCTTTTATCGAAATGTTAAGCGTCTTAGACAGTGGCTTGGTGAAGGGGAAGGACCCCAGCCACAGCCGAGAAGGGAACTTCATGGGCAAAAGCTTCTTCTTTCAATCTAGTGGGATCGCCAAGGAATAATCCACTTTAAATTCTTGCCACCTAATGCTACAATTAATGCTCAAATATACTGTCAGCAATTAGAGCGTTTGAACCAAGCTTTGAAGAAAAAAGACCTGCTCTAGTGAATCGAAGGTGATGTTTCATTAGGACAATGCGCGACCCCACACAGCAAGAATCACGTCACAAAAGATCAAAGAACTTAGTTGGGAGAAAATTCCGCATCCACCTTATTTTCCTGAACTTGCTCCTTCAGACTACCATTTGTTTCGTAGCTTACAGAATCATTTGGAAGAAACAGCTTTTGTAACACAGGAAGAGGTTAAAACTGACATTTGTGAGTTCTTCGAATCAAAGCCAAAAGAATTTTACAGTAATAGATGGAAGGAAGTCATAGATAATCAGGGAAAATACATTGTTGATTGAATCTGTAATTAAATGTAACATTTCGTCACTTGTTTTCTTTATTCAAAATTCGGACAGAACTTATGGGATGACCTGATACATTTGTGGATAGTCTGTTTTCAACGTTTAACGTGTGTAGTTAACTGAGACGATAAAGGGCAGCACACGTTGGATGAGTCGTCTGCCTTCGATCTGCAAGCGCAATCTGATACAGCCGAGCAGTCTCGCGTCCATTATCATTCACGCAGCCATATGTAAAAATCATATATGTCTGCTCACGATATGAATATACTGCCATTGTTAAACAGAACGGCTCTCAGTTAATTCACTACTACAAGGTCAAATTTTCTAGAAGGCAAAAGTTATATTTTTCGTCTTACCATTGTAACATTTAGTTCTAGAATTTATTTCCCACGCAATTTTTGGTATAGTTCCACCATCTTTTATTTACCAGTAATATTTAGAGAGTAATATTATTTTTGCATGTATCGTTACTTAAAATCAGTTTATGGTTATAAATCTATTTTTCAGTGCATTTCAAATGAACCACTGTAAAATGTATTTTCTTCATCAGATTGTATGTTAGCTCTATAAACAATATTATTAGTTAAACATTAAACATTTAAGGGACAGTTCATATCATTTCAGCAATTACGTTTTTTGTTTTTGTTTTTTTTTTCTATATTTGGTTTGTTACAGTTTTATTTTTCAGGTTATATAATTATTATAATATATTGTCATGATGTGATATAGATTTTTCTGTGTTTTTAACGTAATTGTAGCTGATCTTTATAATATTTTTGTTAAAAATCTTGTCTAATGCTATGAATTTTTTAAAATGTTTATCTAATAATTTGGGGACATTATTTTTCCGTTGGGCTATAAGAAGAACAACAGAAATTAAGAGATGGTTTCACAATTGTCAAAACCTCTCATCTTCTTATCTGCACGGTGTAGTTTATTATCATATCCTGGACGACTTGTTTCTTCTAAAGCTTTTGCATATTTAACATAAGCTTCATTAAATATTGCCTTATTTTTGGAGTTTGTCGTTAATCAATATTTACTGATTTATGTAAATTCTTAATTAGAATAAGGGGATGATTTGATTCGCTATTTACGTATAGTGTATAGATATATAATTCTTGTTTATATTTGAGTCCATATGCATATTTAGGTTGATTATATTTGAGTCTATAATCATTTACTGCTTCGCGAACAGGTAAATATTATTCATTTATATTTGCATATTATGGGCATGTGGTAACCAAGCTGTTAGAACGTTTACATTCTGACCATGAGACCAGGGTTCGAATCTCACCATGGTCGATTTGTCCGTAAGGAGACTTCCTAAATGTTATCCGACTGGAAGGGTCGATCTCAGCGTGCAGGACCTTTGGAAAGCGCCTGGAAATCATACCACAGGTTGTGAGTGAAATTGGATAGATTGCTGTCGATAGCTTTGAAGTCACAAGTCATCGTGGCCGAGGGCTTGAGCGTGCTGGCCTTGTTCAAATTGTTGATGGCGCTAGATAACACGCTATTTCCCAACCAGAAATTGTAACTTAGCACTGCTCAGCATAGTTGCAGTATAAACAACAGGTTGGCTCTGTGACTGTGAAATAAACACAAATGCGCCTGAGCAAGCTCCTGCAATAGGGATCGGATACGAGAGGCCAGCTATAAATTTAATATTTGTTTTCGTGAATATGCATTAACTGCTTCAGTGATAGATGCATGTGACTTAGTTATATTTTAGTTATAAACTATTTACTTCATTCGGGGATAGGTAAATACTGGTACATTATTGTTGCATTTTGGTCGATTGTATTTATGTCTATGTGCATTAGCATGTTAGTGAATGGATATTGGTCGTTTATACTTGGGGTTTTACATAGTGGTTGGAGTACCACGTCATCCTACACATAAATTATTTCTTAATATAAAAGAAAAATGATCAAATATCTACTGACGAGTGGACGAAGCGATTGCTAGAGCTTCGGTATAAGAAACTAGTTGAGATACTGAAAATAACATCAATCAGCTAAGTGACATATTTTATATTTCTTTTAATTTTAAATATATATATATATATGTGTGTGTGTGTGTGTGTGTGTGTGTATATATATATATATATTAATATTATATATATATTAATAATTTATATATATACAATTATTAATTTTATATATATATATTTATATATATATTAATTTTATATATATATTAATTATATATATATATATATTAATATTATATATATATTAATAATTTATATATATACTTATTAATTTTATATATATATATATTAATTATATATATATATGTGTGTGTGTGTGTAGAGAGAGAGAGAGAGAAAGAGACGGTATATCATTATTCAATGAAAAATATATAAACATATTATGTTTATTTTTAATAATAGTTCTTTCCAGTTCTCTAATCAGTTTCTTGGTGTTAATTTGAAATTCATTAAGTTTTTCCTATTCAATTACTCGATTTGTGTTAGCCATTGGCGGGGGCGTAAGGTATCTTATCCCGGGGCGTGGAGCGGTCTAGGGTTGGTGATTATTTATAACCAAGACCTTTCGTCAATTGCATTTTAATATCAGTTCCTACAATGTGACGTTTCTTAAACATGCCCCAATTCTGTTTTTCTGGGATTCACAGTAAATAGTTTTTGTACTACGGGTGTCCAATATTATTAATAAGCGATGGGGGATTTAAACTTAAACCAGTTAAGACTAATGTAAATTAGTTGAATTATAGATTGTGGGTTATAACAGAGCATCCAATGGAATAAATCATGCTGTCCAACACACTTATATGCGTACATATCCTCATACATACATATATGTACATTTACATGTCCATACATATATGCCACTATACGCACCTATACACTCCACATATATGCACATGTATTCTTATGTAATTTGGAATTTATTTCTATGTCTACATTTCGTGATTAGTCCTCTCCGTTGATTTAATAGTTTGAATTGATCTTTATATTTCTCCTGAGCCGACCAAGCATAGAAATGAATACAATATAGGAACCAGTAATAAGTATTGCCAGAGAAAAGCAATAAGAACAACGAAAATTGCAATATGAGGTCTGGAAAAAAAAATATGCAATGATAACAGCAAAAAATTGCAATATGAGTACTGGGAAAAAATGATGAAGACATTAAGGTTTGTAATAACGAGAAATTCATATACAGATTTCATCAAGTGCACTTGGTATAGTGGATAAAGGCGTTAGATCCAGGGACAGGACCCAAATAGTGTGAGTTCAATACCCGGTTAAGGCAGTGGAGAACTTTCAGAGACGAATTAACAGGTGATAACAGATAACTGACATCCATTAGACATGTCACGTGGAACTAGAACAGTCTACCCCAGCGAGCGAAATAAAAGGTTCAGTTCGACATGAAAA
>CAHIKZ030000330.1:657500-760000 GCA_903632075.3 Acanthosepion pharaonis
TTGCACTGGTTGTCATTTTTCTGTAAAAATCTATTGTTGCTCATTTTATTATAAAAATGTACCGTTTTGTGGGTCCCTATTTGCCCATATCTTGGACCCTAACAGGTGCTACCACCCCAAGTGAAGATGGACCTGGAAACAACAGCAATTAAGAGGTGGTTCCATGCTCCTCAAAAAATTCCAATCTTCCGATCAGAGGCCTTGCTGCCTGATGTAGTTTATCCTCATACCCAGGACAAAACCAGATGCGACAGCAATATTCAGCCATACGTTAGGTAAACAAAAACATTAGCAAG
This sequence comes from Acanthosepion pharaonis, assembly GCA_903632075.3. Classification (NCBI taxonomy): domain Eukaryota; kingdom Metazoa; phylum Mollusca; class Cephalopoda; order Sepiida; family Sepiidae; genus Acanthosepion; species Acanthosepion pharaonis. The sequence continues at coordinate 657,797 of CAHIKZ030000330.1, forward strand.
CAAAAAAATTTAAACTGAAAAATAACCAATTATTTTAAATATATATTCATATGTAAACTCGTATTAATTCAGTTGTCTACTTGAAAGTAGGCACATCTTCCTATTTGGTTTATATCATAAATTCACTTTTCAATTGATAGTTTAGGTGTTAGTTTTTAGGGAGTTTTTTCAAAAAGGCAGTATAAATTATTTTATTATATTTTAAATAATGGCTTAATCTTCAAGTAAATCCCGATATATATTTTCATTTTCTGCTTTTCGACTGTTTGTGTTTCTTTATTTATGTACTATTTCATAAATTTTATTGTTGACTAGTAGTTTTGCTTACCTATACTTAAAATGGTAAATATTTTTAAGCTTCTATTGAAATTACATGTATTATTTACATTATTCGGACTGGTGACCTCATCTTCATTGCCATATTGACAACGTTACAGCCGTTGTACGCACCGGCTTTCTTCAGATGACTAGAATTTCAAACCCTTTATTTCAAGAAGGCTTAATGTCAACTGGGCAGAATTTCATCAATTATGACTTTATTATTTAAATATCTGACATCTTTAGGTTTGATAGCAAGAATTGGCGGACCAAGGACCAAAACCTGCCACCATCATTGATAGTTTAGGTGTTAGTACTTTCAAAAAGATGGTATAATTGACTTTATTATATTTTAACTAATGACTTTATAAATCTCTGAGTATTTTTGGCTTTAACCGCGATATATATTTTCATTTTTTGCTTCTGAACAAATTTTTTGATTATTTACATTATTTGGAATATTGTCCTCATCTTTGTCGCCATATTTATCACAACGTTTCGGCCGTTGTACGCTCCGGCCTTCTTCAGGTGGTTGGAATGTCTAAGTTATCAGGGAAGCAAGAAAACAGAAGAGAATTCCACAGGCGAAAAAAAATACGATGCTGGAGTAAAAGTGGCGGTTATATTTAACTAATTCAACAGTAATAGGTTTTGTTGCTGTAATGTCGAACTGAACCCTTTATTTCGCTCACTGGGGTAGACTGTCCTAGTTTCACGTGCCATGTTTAATGGATGTCAGTTATCTCCTGTTAATTTTCCCTCTGAAAGTTCTCTAATACCTTATCTGGCTATTGAACTCACACTATTTGGGTTATGTCACTTATGTAACCAACACCTTTATCCACTGTGCCATGTGTCCTTGAAGACATCTGTGTATGAATTTCTGTGTATAAACCTAATTTCTTCAGCAACCATTTCTACCAGTGCTCATATTGCAATTTTTCTGTTATCTTTGCATGTTTTTAACAGAGCTCATATTGCAACTATGTTGTTATCATTGCTTTTCTCTGGCACTCCTTATTACTGGTTCCCATATTGTATTTATTTCTATGCTTGGTCGGCTCAGGAGATTTTTGTGGCCAAGCATATGTGCTGATTCCTTATGTTTACGAATTTTCCAATGGTGTTCCTTGTCTATGATCTCAACTTGATCCCACAGAGGGCGGTGATCTCCTTAGATCCAGTGACATAACGCAAAGAGTGTGAGTTCAATACCCGGCTAAGTCAGTGAACTTTCAGAGGGAAAATTAACAGGCGATAACTGATAACTGACATCCATTGGACATGGCACGTGGAACTAGAACAGTCTACCCCAGTGAGCGAAATAAAGGGTTCGGTTCGACATTCTAACCATCTGAAGAAGCCCGGAGCGTACAACGGCCAAAACGTTGTGATAAATATGGCGACAAAGATGAGAACAATAGTCCGAACAATGTAAATAATGTGCATAATACCTCATATCAGAAATATAGACAAAATTTTCGGTATTTGTGTTTGACATTATTCGGACTATTGTTCTCATTTTCGTAGCCATATTTATTACAACGTTTCGGCCGTTGTACGCGCCTGCCTCCTAAATGACTGACTAGGTAGATTTTCTCGCAGTGGTTTGCAGTTTCTTTCTGTGGGAGATCAAGGCTATCGGGCCTTTTATTGGTTGTCATTCAGTCAGTTAGATGCCATTACGTGACACACGCTTGGGTGATCATGTCTCTTTCGATTCATGACTGACTAGGTAGATTTTCTTGCAGTAGGTTGCAGTTTCTTTCTGTGGCAGATCAAGGCTCTCGAGGCTTCTATTGTTGTCATTCAGTTAGCCAAGTGCCATTACTTGATACACGCTTGGGTGATCATGTCTCTTTCGATTCATGACTGACTAGGCACAAACTTTTCCTGCAGTTGGTTGCCGTTTGTTTCTGTGCTAGATCAAGGCTCTCGGGCCTTCTATTGCCAGTCAGTTAAGTGTCATACTTGATACACGCTTGGGTGATCATGTCTCCTTCTATTCATGAATGGCTAGGCACAAAATTTTCCTTCAGTTGCTTGCCGTTTGTTTCTGTGGAAGATCAAGGCTCTCGGGCCTTATATTATCAGTTAGTTAAGTGCCATACGTAATACACTCTTGGGTGATCATGTCTCTTCCGATTCATGACTGACTAGGTAGATTTTCTCGCAGTGGTTTGCAGTTTCTTTCTGTGGGAGATCAAGGGCCTTGTATTGGTTGTCATTCAGCCAGTTAGACGCCATTACGTGACACACGCTTGGGTGATCATGTCTCTTTCGATTCATGACTGACTAGGCACAAAATTGTCTTGCAGTAGGTTGCCGTTTGTTTCTCTAGTAGATCAAGACACTCTGGCCTTATAGTGTCAGTCAGTTAAGTGCCATACGTGATACACAATTGGGTGATCATGTCTCTTTCGTTCATGACTGACTAGTGAAAAGATTTTTCCCGCAGTAGGTTGCCGTTTCTTTCTGGCTTGAATAGTTGCCAGTCGAGGCTATAGTTTCTCCTGTCATTCACCCCATAGCTAACGGAGTGAAGAAGAGATGTATGGATATCTTATCCAGGGTTATTTTCGCGTAAGCTATTATAAAGAACCCGAATGGAATTTCAAGTAGGCTCACTGAATTCGTTTAATAACAATAGCAAACTATTAAGATAAGTCCTCCAATTTACGTTCGGTTAAATCTTATATTAATACAGGTTTAATCCTGGTATCAACAATGTAAACTTTGCACCAATTTCTGAGATAAAAATTATTATTATTATTAGAAAGACCCGTGAAAATTTCGCGGTTTTCCTATTTGAATCTTTTGATGTATTTTTCTTCTTCAGTTAATGATTGAATAAGCACAAGGCGAGTTCTACGTCAATAAAATATCCGTAGAAATTCTTCAATCGCATTGCTAAATATTTAATCTAAACAAATTTAGTAAAATATTGCAATAAGAACCATTAAAATATTTGAAAGGGATAATATTTTTTCGGCTGACTGAAAAAGACATTAAACAATTCTATTTTTCCTTCTTTCTTTCTTAGTGAAAACAAGTTGCATTTTTCATATGACTTTCCACGCTATCAAAATAGAATACTGCATTATTTTTAAAATATTGACAAACTTTAGACAATTCTATCTATCTATCTATCTATATATATATATATATATATATATATATATATATACACAGAGAGAGAGAGAGAGAGAGAGAGAGAGAGATTTATCTATCTAAGTTTGTTCATGTCTATATCTATCTATCTATCTATCTATCTATCTATCTGTCTATCTAAGTCAGATCATATCTATCTATCTATATATCTATAATCTATTTTTCCTTCTTTCTTTCTTTTTTTTTCTTTCGTTTAGTCTCAAATATAAACGACCGACATTTGTCTATCCCCGCACCGAGTAAATGTTTATAAACTAAAATATAACGAACCAGTATTTACTAAAACCTGGAAACAAGTAAATACTTAGAGACTCAAATATAACGTGTCAATATTGAATCAGCAAAATGCCTATAGATTCAAATAAAAAAGTATACTCACCATATATAGACTCAAATATAACGGCTCAATATGGAATTAGCAAAATGCCTATATATTCAAATAAAGAAGTATACTCACCATATATAGACTCAAATATAACGGGTCAATATGGAATCAGCAAAATGCCTATATATTCAAATAAAAAAGTATACTCACCATACATAGACTCAAATATAACGGGTCGATATGGAATCAGCAAAAAGACTTTAGATTCAAATAAAAAATTATACTCACTATATATAGACTCAAATATAACGGGTCAATATGGAATCAGCAAAGTGCCTATATATTCAAATAAAAAAGTATACTCAACATATATAGACTCAAATATAACGGGTCAATATGGAATCAGCAAAATGCCTATAGATTCAAATAAAAAATTATACTCACTATATATAGACTCAAATATAACGGGTCAATATGGAATCAGCAAAATGCCTATAGATTCAATTAAAAAAATATACTCACCAGATATAGACTCAAATATAAACAACCATTATTTACTAATCCCTAATTGAATAAATTCTTCTATAATCAGATATAATCAATTTGTATTTACTGATCCCAGAATCAATCAAATGCTTATAGACTCAAATATACCCGACTAATTTTTAATAATCACTGCAGCAAGTAAATCTCATAAACTCAATTATAAAACATCATTTTTTAGCAATGCCCGTACCACTTAACAAAAATACCATTGTCTTCGACATTAAACAATCCAACGATTAGTGAAATATAAAATGAAACATCCCAATCTTACATGACAATGTTTAAGTATTCTAGAAATGAAGTAATAACTCGTTAAATGTTTAAATTCTAATTTATAAAAAAATGAGTATTAATCAGATATTTTGTGAGAAAAGTGACAAAAGTGCTATGATATTTCCATAACTTAAGTAGAACATTCTTCGTTTGTCTCATGACAGTAATAGTCATTAAGATTTTCGAGCCGTGGTACTGCACTCAATCCGTAATTTGGAATTTGACATTAAACATAATGAGACAAATTATTTTTTCCAAATTGTTACCGTTTTTTGAGGAAACGAGTTAATAAGATTAAGTTTAGATTAAAATCGTAGCGTTGGAATTTAATTCTGGTGATTAGCGAAAGCTTTATAGCACATAAATTTACTGAAGCTTTATACATTGTATACGGACTAGATGCATGGTACAAGCACATTTTTAATAAATCATCATGCCATCAAATAAGACCTTCGTTTAATTCAAAGTGAAATTATACTGAACAATTTACCTATATTATGATGTGATATACAGTGCTGTAGTTTTAGTGTCATTTTCAATAAACAATACAAATTTAAAACATTTTGACTTATAATTTGTGCCCAGCAATAGTATGCTATGATATACACTTTTATCTTTCATTTTTATTACTTAAATCCTATCAAATGTTCTATCAAATGATCTACAAAATGATCTATCAAATGATCTAGTAAATGTTCTACAAAATGATCTAATTAATGATTTATCAAATGAACTAGCAAATGATCTATCAAATGATCTACAAAATGATCTATCAAATGATCTACAAAATGTTCTATCAAATGAACTAACAAATAATCTATCAAATGATCCATTAAATGTTTTACAAAATGATCTACAAAATGGTCTATTAAATGATCTATCAAATGTACTAACAAATGATCTATCAAATGATCTACAAAATGATCTATCAAATGTACTAACAAATGATCTATCAAATGATCTACAAAATGGTCTATCAAATGAACTAACAAATGATCTAACTAATGATCTACAAAATTATCTATCAAATGAACTAACAAATGATCTATCAAATGATCTAACAAATCATATTCATTGTGTAGACTTTTTTATAATCTTTTACAATTTTTTTAGTTTTTACTTATCGAATACAATAAAAAGTTCATATATTGCTTGTGGTAATTCATGAACAAAAGTTTGTTTTCAATATATTTTCCATTCAATGTATCTGATAAGAAAAGATATCATATTTATTCAGATTCATCTTGAAATAGTAAAGTTTTGAAGTCAGTTTTTATGAAAAACCTAGGGAAATTTGGTACATTTTTTTCAGACGATATTTAAAATTAAATGCTCAAAAATTGGTTTAAGCTATGAATCTAATTCTTGGTAGCATTACATATTATATCAAACCCCAGCGTGTACATTGGGAGCCATGTTAATTTCCTAAAATGGAGAAAAGTCAACCTGCCCTAATGGTCATCAGTAAATAAAATGACTAATTTTCCTGAAGAGAAACGTGAGCGCATCTGATGATAGAACCAACATGTAACAATCTTAGAAAGAAATTTATTATCAGACAACATTAAAATTCCTTGGGATTTGTTTTAATGGAAGTTCGGATTAAGACCGAGCTAAATGTAATTAGAATCTTGTTAACAGCAGAAGTTTTCAAGCGGGAGATCGTAATTGAATTAATAACTGAGCTTTTGTGGAAATATTATTTAAATAATCTTTTGTTGTTGTTGTTGTTGTTGTTTCTTTTTTACAAAAATGAATGTGTATCGACAGTGGGAAGGAATTCGACGAGCCGAGTTCGAATTCCGGAAGTGACGATGTGAGTTCACTTCGTACTACCTCACGACTATGTCGCCGGAGCTTAGAAGACACCCACGGCATTATTTGAAATGACACATCTCACGCCGAAAACCCTCCTTATCGTATAGATACTTGCAAACTCGGATACGGGCCTACCAGTGTCAACATATCGACTCAAGTATACAGAAATCTGGACTTTATATAGATTAAACAAATGGTTCCCAAACCTGTTTTCTCTTGGCCGAATTTTCGGAAGGATGATTTGTTCACATCGCACGTCACTAAACTTTATATGAAAAAATAAGCATTTAAAAATAAAAAAAAAACAGAGAGAGGTTAAAGGGAGATAACCGCGGACTCGGTTACATTTTCATTGATAACTCTCTCCTCCAAGTTGCGGACCCTAGTTAGTATATTCTTAATACGCTACTTTCGCTAGTTCCCAGACTGCATGAATTTAAGCGTGCTACTAGGCAGGCATCACGGTCCCACCCTTTCACTGTCGAAACGGTTAAAGATAGCCGTCTCTTCTACTTCAATAGCTTCATGTCTCGCACCTCCCGTCTGTGGAATTCACTTCCTATTACTTGTTTCCCTGATAGCTATAATCGCCAACTATTGAAATGTAATGTCAATCGACATCTCCAGATGCTCTGATCTATTCCCTGGCCTTCTCTTCATCCTTTCCTCCATCACGCCTCTTTACTCTTGCTCCCACTCTGTAACCCCTGCGTACTAGTGGCATCCCATCTTGTTTGGAGTGAAATACTTTAAAAAAAACTTGCTATAATGCAAAAATATCACAGTGATAAAATCGGTCAATAATTATTTATAATTATGGGTACTGGGACTCGTGTATGCAATTACAAGTAATCTATAATAATATTTTAAATTTTGAAATCTTATTTTTGGCATATAATTTTTAAAGCTGTTTCTAATCCTTGCTATGTCTTTCAATGCTTCCGCCTCACCTGCTATCCTCTTCAAATCGCACCTGTGAAAAACAGCGCTACCTTTAGGAACCACAGGACAAAAGTATAGACATAAATTAAGTCCAGCTATTAATTCAAGTATAAGGAAAATGTTTACCTTCCTACATATATAAGTATAAACGATACCTACATTTACCTGTAGGCTCAAGTATATACAGGGGATATTCCTATATAGAGGCTATATATCGACCAATTAGCTCAAGTATAGAAAAGATCTATTTCTACCTATAGACTAAATCATAATCGCCGACTACCTCTGCCTATAGTCTGAAAAGCAATTCTGATATATGTATACCTATAGATTCAAATAGAGACAGGACCTATATTTCCCGATAGACTCAAGTACAAACAAGCTATATATCTACCAACTTGCTCATATATAGAAAAGATCTATTTCTACCTATAGACTAAATCATAATCGCCAAACCTCTCTACCTATAGACTGAAAAGCAATTCTGATATATGTATACCTATAGATTCAAATAGAGACAGGACCTATATTTCCCGATAGACTCAAGTACAAACAAGCTATATATCTACCAACTTGCTCATATATAGAAAAGATCTATTTCTACCTATAGACTAAATCATAATCGCCAAACCTCTCTACCTATAGACTGAAAAGCAATTCTGATATATGTTTACCTATAGATTCAAATAGAGACAGGACCTATATTTCCCGATAGACTCAAGTACAAACAAGCTATATATCTACCAACTTGCTCATATATAGAAAAGATCTATTTCTACCTATAGACTAAATCATAATCGCCAAACCTCTCTACCTATAGACTGAAAAGCAATTTGATATATGTTTACCTATAGATTCAAATAGAGACAGGACCTATATTTCCTGATAGACTCAAGTACAAACAAGCTATATATCTACCAACTTGCTCATATATAGAAAAGATCTATTTCTACCTATAGACTAAATCATAATCGCCAAACCTCTCTACCCATAGACTGAAAAGCAATTCTGATATATGTATACCTATAGATTCAAATAGAGACAGGACCTATATTTCCCGATAGACTCAAGTACAAACAAGCTATATATCTACCAACTTGCTCATATATAGAAAAGATCTATTTCTACCTATAGACTAAATCATAATCGCCAAACCTCTCTACCTATAGACTGAAAAGCAATTCTGATATATGTATACCTATAGATTCAAATAGAGACAGGACCTATATTTCCCGATAGACTCAAGTACAAACAAGCTATATATCTACCAACTTGCTCATATATAGAAAAGATCTATTTCTACCTATAGACTAAATCATAATCGCCAAACCTCTCTACCTATAGACTGAAAAGCAATTCTGATATATGTTTACCTATAGATTCAAATAGTGACAAGAGCTCTCAAATGCAAATCCACTCCCTAGAAGTTTGACTATTAAATTGAATACAAGCTTATTTAGCTATTCCTTGTCAGACATGTCTGATGATGAGGTGTTTTAAAATTTTCAGTCTCAAACTTCCGTCTGAAAAAATTGATGTAATCAGTTCTCAGTTCTTTTGAATGACTAGAATTCAGGAATTCCCGTCACAGGATGAGGTGCCGGAATGAAAAAAAAATAAAAAAAGAATACGGTGCACAGCTTCTTATAAACTATATATATATATATATATATATATATATATATATATATATATATATATATATACTCCAATAAAGTCACTAAGACGCATGGATTTATAATATGAGAAAAAAAGATTCTATTAAAGAGAGAGAACTGGAATTAGGAAGACAGAAAATAATGGTTGACATGGCATTTAAATATTTGTAGATCAAATTTTATCAATTCAAGAAGCAAGAAATGCACTAGAATAAATTATTAGCATAGAACTTGTGGTTACATCTATTCATTTCAAGTGCAAAATAATGAGACCTAACCGCCAATCCATTACAATATAGTACAATATAATGCTATACACACACACACACACATGCATATATATATATATATATATATATATATATATATATATATATATATATATATATATACTGGGTGTCCATAAAGTTCGTGTGCACTTTAAAAAATTATAATGTACCTAGTTTTAAGTATAGCTAATATAACTAATTTGATTTCAGGTATTACTGGTGAAGCGTTGGAATATAGACCCCTGCTTCACCAAGTTGTTGAAAATCAGTTCAAGCAAAGGAACAAAAACGGGCGACTGCCTCAAGTAGACTTCGTAGTGAGGACCATCTAATCCCGGAGATTTATCGAGGCCAACCTGTTTCAACGCTTCCCAGATTTCCGACTCTGTGATGGGACCCTCGCACCCAGCCGCTTCAGCTGCCTCAAGGCAGTGAAAGTCGGCTAAATAGGCGTCGAACTGAGCAAGGATCAGACTGGGTTCCCTGGTAAAAAGATCCCGAAAGTAAACCCGAAAAGCCTCACATATGCCCGAGTTTGTAGTCACGGTCCGCTTATCCGGCAATGTGACGCACGCGATATGCCCCCGTGATTCATTCCTACTTTCCTCTGCACGCAATTCTGCGGCCATATTCGTCGCCTCAGAGGACATTCTTTTTAACCTAGCCCTAACTACCAGAGCTTGATCCTTCTTGACAAGAAAGGAGGCCAACTCTGCCTTAGCTAAGGCTACTTCCCCACTATCACGGGATTTCACAGACCGATCAACCGCCATTTGCGCCGTAAATCTATCTAGACGACTAAAATCGGCAGCAAACGTTCGTATTTTAGATTTTAATTTGTCCCACCAGGCATTTCCCACCATAGCCCCCGTCAGTTCCCTTTGCAACATTAGTAGCAGCTGGTCCCAGAATTTCTGCTCGCCAAGTAAAGAGCAGTTGAATTTCTAGTAGCCAGACATCCTAACCTTAGGTTTATCTAAGTTTACACGGACCCAGACAAGCCTATGATCCGAGTAAACTATATAATGGAAAGTTGGACGACCTAAGAGCCTCACATCGACTCTCCTAACAAAAACTCGGTCGAGGTAGCTAATGTCTTAGTGGAGAAATTAGGATATAAAAATTCTGATTGTATTTATACCAATGAAACCGGAAGTTATCGAAAGAAAAATATTAATCAAACAAATATATTTTACAAATATATATGAATATATTGCTTATAATTTTAGTGAAACAAAGTACTAATATTAAACGTGATGAAATTAATATAATGAATATGAAAATTATTATTATAATGAATATTATTATGATAAATATTTTAATCTGCATAATAACAGCCTTTTAAATAATGACAATAGGTATATGAAAGTTACTGTAAAGTCTATGCTAATAAGAGTTACCAGGTAGATAATTTCGGCCGACTATCGCGAATTTTAAACATACATATGTAAATCGAGTGATGGGATTATGAATCTGGACTACACCCACAGCGTTCAGGATTCCATCGTTGAGCGACAGCACCCTGGAGAAATCCTAAGTAAACCAAGAATACAGTGGCCCAAAGGTAACCAGAAGACGGTTTGGACTAATCTTGACAAAGAGCTTTCTTTTATCCTTAATAACAATCTTAAGGGTCACATAGGGCAAAAGATCAGTTCCTTTTGTAGAATAATATACGACGTTTGTTTTGAATGGTTTGGATCAGTAGTGGAAAAGAAAGATAAAAAAGAGGAAAAACGACCAAATCGACGACAAATCCAGAAAGGAAAGTTAAGATCAGAACAAACATTAGTGAAATATTATGCGCGCATCATCACGACCTAACATGCGCAGGTGAAATATTTGCATAGCCGTTTGATTTTTGCGAGCGCGTCAATAACGGCAAACGCGTTCAGGAACTTTCATTACGGACAGAAGCTGCAAAGAGGAACAATCGTTTTATTTATTTCATTAAGAATTTGCAAAGAGGAACGATCAATTTTTTTTTCATACCCTGCCTGGTGGCAAATGCTGCTGGTGGCGCCTGGGGTGGCGGTCCCTCCATAGCCACCGAAACCGTGAGATCACCCCTGGTCGGCGGCTGATGAAGTCAGGGTATCGCACGTGCTAACACACGTTGTATGTTAAAAAAAAAATAAGACGCAGGGAAATTTAAAAGATATTAAAAAGTTTTCGATTTTTAAGTAACGTGGTAAAAATTGTTCACAGTTTTCGAATTTATTTTTGGAGACTCATAAGGTTTTCTTTATTTTTCATGATATTTTTGGTGTATTTTGTTTTTACGTTTTTTAATTTGCCATATATTTTTACAAAGGATTTTGCTGTTTAGGTATTTACTATTGGTAAATGATGTTTTGTGTGCATAGATTCTCTGTCTAAAGCGTCGACTAGTTACACTTATGTATATATATATATATTGTTTTCTACTTCTTTACAGTGGTTTGAATATTATATTATTTTGCATATCAACCATATAGAAAAAGCCAACGACAAACCACTTTACATACACAGATCTTTCAACCACCCACCCAAAATAATCAAACAGTTCTCACAATCAGTTAACCATAGTCTTTCTGACAATTCTTGTAATGAAACCATTTTCAACGAAACCCAAAAAGAGGTTAGGAATTAATCCTGAAAGATAGTGAATATTTGGCAACACTCATACACACCAGGCAGTACAAAAAAAAAACAATAGAAAAGGAAACATAATATGGGTTAACCGGAAAAACGGAAACGTATAAACATTGAAAAAATATCAATTAAACTCATCAAAAACATTTCGCCTCATGAAGAACTCTCCAGAAAATATTCAGCTGAAACACAGTAGATGCCAGCGACAGTTTCACCGGGAACATTGATGCAAAAACTAAAAAAGCCCGACAGAAAAATACACATCAAATCACCCGCACGATATGAATCCTCCTGTAACTACAGAGAAAGTACGAGTGCCCCTTAAAAGCCAATTGCTTGCAAAATAATATGTGGTATGGAAGACATCATTTCTTTTATTGGCTCTTCAAGTTCTTCCAAAGTATTGGTTTGATACAGTAGACGTGGAATCTTGTTCTTTAACCCACCCCCTCCAAAGAAAAATTATCACGTTGTTAAGTCAGGACTCCTGGCTGGCCACTCATACATAAAATAGCGAGTTACTTTTCAATCACACTGAATATATATAAATATATATATTTGTATATTTAGGCAGCAATCCTTCCTTTATGCATGTTTCATTAAAAACGACAGACAAGGTACTACAGTTGAGCTTTTTATTTAATTTTTCTTGTGTTCTGACAAGAGCTTTCTTTTCTGGACAAAGAGTGTAAGAACTGTCCGAATGTTCTGTGTTTCCGAGCGCTTTCGGCTATACCTTTAGCCATTATCAAGGATGGTTCAATTATCAGCTTAGTAGAGTGTGTTCTATGTATGTTCAGTGTGTGGTAGTGATGTTTTAGTTTCCGAATACGGTTAGCACATTGTGGCTTTGTTCATAGTTGATATTGTTAAGAGTTGGCTTTTTCTTTTTTATTATTAGAGCTTCCATTATTTTTAGTCTTTTTTTGCAAGTGGATGCAGTTAATATATTAGTGTTTTCTACTAGTATGTTCCTCATAGTGTCGGGTAAATCTGAGTGTGTGTTTAAATGTGTTCTGATGGAACTGTGATCAGATAGGTGTAATGTAAGACGACATGTGGTTGTGTAGCCGATGTAATTATTTATGAGTCCGGTTTGGTGAGGAACGCAGTTCCTTAAAGGGCATTTGAACTCATAGATAATGTTCGCTCTTTGTAATTTTGACTTCGTTGGTGTGTTGTTATTTTTTGAGGATAAGGTTGGCCGTCTTAAATTTTTTTATAATAGATAATAAGTTTGATTTTTTATCCGGGTCAATAGGAGTAGTATATTTCTTTATAATATGTCTTAGAGCAGATTCATCTTGCTTGTAATTAATATGCATTTGGTTTTTTGTAATAAATGTGTATGTGATTTTTAGTTGTGTGTTCGCTATCATTATTACTTGCTTTGGGGAGGAATATTCTAATTTGTTGGTCTATAAGGTAGTTAGGGAAACCGTTGTTAATTAGTGTTTGTTTAACGTTGTTAAGTTCTTTGAGAAAGAGTAGTCGAGAGGATGAGTTCTGGTGGGCTCTATTTAGAAAGTTTTTTATTACAGCTATTTTGTACCTAAGTGGACATTCGCTTTTGAAATTAAGGTGGCACGAGTTTTTGCTGGTGGGTTTTTTGTATAATGATGTCCAGAAAAGAAAGCTCTTGTCAGAACACAAGAAAAATTAAATAAAAAGCTCAACTGTAGTACCTTGTCTGTCGTTTTTAATGAAACATGCATAAATATATATATATATATATATATACCCAAGTATATAATTGGTGTATACGGAATGAATTTCAATAACCAAAAATTACTATTCTTAAAAGAGTGCTCAATACAAAGTAGAGCAGATATAATTATTTTTTATAAAAAAAAAAAAATTATAACATAAATATGTAATAAAATCACTACCAAAAATAGCCATTTTGTTTCAACACATGAGAGATTCATGGATGATTGAAGTTTAAAAGCAGTAAATTCGACCTTGCTAACCGAACTATACTCTGTGGCCGAATCGGTTAAAAGGCACGTCAGGCTGTATGATGGTTCCGTATAGAAAACTTCTCCGACATTCAGGCCGGTAAATGTTGAAACAGAGCCATTAAATATTTGTATCTATAAAAAGAATGTATAAACATAAAAGGTCTTAAAATATTTGTCGGACTTTGTCCATTTCATATATATATATATATATATATATATATATATATATATATATATATATATAATGATAGTATAACATCTGTCTAGCTACAACAACCGGTGCAACTTATATTCTTTTACTCTTACAAAAAACACACCCGCCAATCAAGATGGGGACAACTACCAAACATGGATTAAAATACTCATAAACCCTCAAAAGCACACGAGAACACGTACGAATACAGGTTATGATCGTCTACGTCATTGTTGATTTGTTAGTGCCATGAAGGAGGCTGACGAAGCGCTATTTCGCCAGGGATGAACTCTCACCTATACCGATCTATGCAAGATATTTATTGAAGTATTATTGAAGTGTAATGTGAAAATTTCGTCTAAAATGTAAACAACAGATACAGACTGATAAATTGAGCGTCATCACAATTACACACATACATATAAACATATATCTATCTATCTATTTATCTATCTCTATCACTCTCCCTCTATATATATGCAAGTATAGGATTGGTGTATACGGAATAAATCCGAATAACCAACAAATACTATTCTTAAAAGAGTGCCCAATACAGAGCAGAGCAAATATAAGTGATGGTGTTGAATATATAATATAATATGTATAATAATATATAATATATCTATAATATAATAATGTTATACATTCAACACCATCACTTGATAAGACACCAGAAGTGTTGAAACAAAATGGCTATTTTTTAGTGATATTATAACATATTTATGTTATAATTTGAGAATAAATTATATATATATATATATATATATATATATATATATATATATATATATATATATGAATTTTTTTCTACTCTTAGAGATCCTTAGGTTTTGGTAAGATAAAAGAAAACGTAACAAGGCTTCATTTCATGTTTTCTGTCTCAGATTGCCTAACCATAAATGTTAATTAAATTATAAATTTCCAGTGAAAGCGATTTTCACTTCTCAGACTACGCTTATCTCCTATTCTGATGACGAAAGAAATCAAACAAATGTCGAGTCTTTGTGATCTTATAAAAATGTGTTTAATACATTATTTAAACACAGCATTAACTTCTTTATTTATAAAACAAGTTTCCTCCGTCAAAAATGACAGTATATTTTGTTATGTCCTTACTATTATTAAAAGCATTTCATATGCATTTAAATATATTTTTTCAATCATTAGATAGATGCGTAATAAATATGGGAATCTTCAACACCGATGTCAAATCGGTCCTAGTTTACGGCTACGAAACTTGGCGGGTAACCAAGACCAACACCCACAAACTTTAGACATTTACCAACTTATGAATCAGGAACATCTTCAATATCAGGTGGCCCTGAAGTCGTCTCCAGCGACAAACTGTGGGACGAGACCAGGCAAGCCCCAGTCGAGATTGACATCAAGAAATGGAATGGGGATGGATCAGCCACACACTCCACAAGCCTGCTTCTAGTATCACTAGGGAGGCAGGCCTTTGAATTAAATCCACAAGAGACGCCGACTCCAACGACCAACTGTGGGACGGGACCAGACAAGCCTCAATCGAAATTGACATCAAGAAACGGAAATGGGGATCGATAGGCCACACACTCCGCAAGCCTGCTTCTAGTGTCACCAGGCAGGCAGGTCCTTGACTGAAATCCACAAGGGAAGCGAAAAGTGGGTCGACCAAAACAGACTTAGCGTAGAAGAGTTGACGCAGTGGTGAAGGCAGGCAGCACGACATGGACCGAGCTGAAGAGTTGCACCCTCTAACATCGTCATGCATTGACTGATAGAAACCAAATTTTGGGAAGAAATGCAAACAGGTTAGGTGGCGGTACAAATTGTTTTTTCTAGAGTGTGTAACGTAGTGCGATAAATTTTCATTAATCTTTTTGGAAAAATTAAGTATCCTTATTTAACATACAAAATACATCCAATATTTGTAAACAATCTAATGGTTAAAATAATAGATACTTATAAAAAAACAATAATGTTTTTTGCATATCTTTTATTTATGTTTTTATATACAAGAATCAAATTTCCTGTTCGTGCTGCGTTTGTGAAAACTATAAACAAATCTCAAGGCCAAATGCTTCAAAAAGTTAGAATTTAGCAGCAGAAAGAAATATTTACGCATGATCAGTTGTATGTTGCATTCTCAAGAGTAAGAAATGCTAAGAATTTATTCCTCGCTGTTAAAAACGAATAAAAAGTCATTAAAAATATTTATCATGAAGTTCTATAAAATTAAATTAAATTAAAGAAATTATTAAACCATGATGTCTGGTTTTTGTCAAAGTATTTCTCCAAACAAATCAACGTATGCAAATTTATTCAAATTGGTTTGCAAAATTGAACGAAATGTAGAGTTTGGAAATCTCGCCAAAAGAAATTAAAGATAACATCAACAATACTAAAGTCTGTGAGCATTTCTAGTATTCTAGTTTGTAGTAATTCAGGAGTTCATATTATAATTATTATTAATAATAATAGAAAAACGATATCCGATTTTATTCCCAATAGGGTCTTCCATTGACGGCATATTTTGTCAAATCTATATTATTCATTTTTTACAATAATTTTCACTCATTAAAAGGCCCAAGGGCCAATCTATGTAGATGATTACAGAATAAGAGGCACGGTTTATGGGGATATGTGGGGAAGATAACGGTAAACCCTAGAACTTCAACAGGTTAAGATTGTAGTGATCGAGGAAAGCATCCTCTTGGGAGTCGGTTTCACAAAACAACGGTTCGTGGGATGCAGCTGCTCGAGCGGAACTTACATCATGCCATAAACGAAGGAATGTAGTTCACCTGAACACTTTCCGTAGAAATAGCTTTAGATTAGTGAGAAGAGGTTGTTTAATGACAAAAATTCATCACCGACAATGGCGCAGGGAAGCGTTTGGATGCAATCGTGACTAAAAACTGAAGACTTAATACAGTTGCCATATATAGAGATATCTAGTAGCAGCAGTCCATTTTCAGCCGAATCTGGCTCTTGTAAATCTAGAGGACATAAGGATGAGTCAGGTACTTCCTGGAGCGCTTACAAGGAACTGACCATTTTCCAAGCATCTTTATCGATGGAAGTTCCATGCCTGGGTTTAGTTAAAGTCCTAATAAGCCGGCCTCCATTAGAGAACACCCGTTCATCGCTGATCTTTTGCTTTATTTCAAAACTAATTTAAATTGACTAGAATGAGCTTTGTGGAATTTTTTTGGTAGAAAGTTTGATTTTTGCGCCATTTTTAACGTGCGTTTAATTCAATGTAATTCTCTTTATTAAAAAATTTTCCAAAAATAACATACACTTTCTAAAACATTATTTGAGGAATAATAGCTGGTTTAAAGTATAGCTAATCTCATTTGAAACAAATATTTATTTTAAATTAACACAGAAATGCATTTTTCACACGAACAGTAGCTGTGTATTTTAACAAACAATAGCCATGTTTACGTGACTGACAAGACTTGACAGGGATTGATAATATTTTTTATTGCTCTACGGAGACTTTATTGCTGTTACTAATTCTTTTAGTTTGATAATTGTTCTTTGAAATTGAAGCGAATTTTAGTCTACCCTTTCCTCTATTTTCTAATTTTTTCTTGAGTTCTCTCTTTGTATAAGAAATCTTTGAAATAATCGTGCTAGCACCGGATATTTAACACTCCCGTGAGTAACGACCGTGAAGTAGTTTTGTCTTTCTACCCACCCGCTAAAGTAAATGTTCAGATCGGTCTTGGGGTGTGAAAAATAGGAACCCATGCAACTAGTCATCAGGAGGTGATGAAAAAAAATTACAATCAACATGTCTTTCGGCCCAGCATCACGTGATCTCTTCTTTGTCGCCAGTCTGCCTGTGTGTTTAATTCTCATTGTAATTGTTCATTTTCTAATCTGTTTTCTTTCTGTTTATTTTATTTATATATTTTAATTATTGTTACTATTTCTTCTAGTTTGAAAATTGTTCTTTGAAATTAAAGCGAATTTATTCTACACCTTTTCCATCTTGGGTCCGACATTTTTCCTGATCTTCATGAATGACCTTCGTTATGTCATCAATTCCCAAGTAGGCATCAACGCAGACGACTCTATTTACTCCTGCCTCAATAATAAATCTGGTATCGCTGACAAAACTAAACTGGCCGTCGGCCTCCAAAGGAACCCCAATCTGTGGTTGACTGGGGCAGGAAATGATTTGTAAACTTCAATGGAGTCGAGTTAGTGTGAATTATTGGGCGTCAATGATTTGGGTCTTGATTTAGGATTTACCGGACGTTAAGCCGAGACGCGCCACTAACAAGGTATTTGTAGAAAAATCACGTGGTAGAAATAAACACTCAGTTGTGGAGCAAGCTAAGTGAATAATAATCCAACCTTTAGAAAGAGAGCTATTTATGGTGCAATGGAGCATCTCATTGTGCTAAAGTGGGATAGTCCATTGCTTGGGCTGTGATTGGCTGCTGGTACCTGAGTGGAGGTATTTCTATATAAATACCAGCTTGATTCATCAGTTAGTTTGCAGGTTTTGTATTAAGTTACAACCTGCTTTATTTTTGTCTGCCAGCTGGACGCTAGCTGGTACCTTTAAGCCGGTAAGTGCTGTTTATTGTTGTTATTCTACAGTATTTAGTGAAATGGTTAATTACCCTTAGTTGACTTTTATTTCTTTATCCTTTTTATTTATTTGCCGTGGTATTTTAACATCAAAATCTTGAATTATACTTAATTATTAACGACCACCGTTCATCACAAAACATATGTATGTAACAGTAGCAACGGTGAGTAAGCCTAAAACAAGATATCCTGACTGATCCCATAACTCTTAAGGCTGGTTTGGAATTCAGATTTTACTGGTTGCCCTACTAATGCCAAAGAACATAGTCTGCACTATTAGGTATGCGGGTTAGTCTCCAGAGTTTTTCCTCTTTTACATTAGGTGAGAGAGAGAGTCGTCTACCAAGCTATTTAGCCCATGTATACGAAAAGATGCATTCAATACTTTTCCAAGCCTATGAGTGCAAAGTGTACCAAACAGACACGGACAGAATTTGAAATCAGCACAACCATTTCACTTCCACGTTGATAAATGTCACGCCACCAGCACATCCAAAACAAACACGGGGCAAGTTTAATAGCTACTTCATCACTTTTCTCAGCAGTATGTTAATTTGTTTATACCTTGTTTATCCGTGTTTTTTTTAGGGGGGGGAACTTTGTTTTTCATGTGTCGCTTTGTTTTCTGGTTTACGTCATGGCGTTTTCTGATTTCATATTAAATTAATTTATTTTTTTTAATGTGATTTTTTTCTTTAATTGCTCTGTTTGTCTAGAGCCGTGATTGTTAACCTTTTTCCTTGTTCGCACCCCCTTTCAAGCTACTAAGGAGTTTTCGCACTCCTTCAAAATCACCAATCAGTTCTCGCACTCCTTTCAAACCACCAACCATTTTCGCCCCCCCCCCACGAAACCACCAAGAACTTCTCGCGCCCTTTTGAAACCCCAGCATGCATCTGTATGTTTTGTTTTCGGACAGTGGAATCTGCGAACCGATTTCAAATTCCGAACTCATCTGTTGCCAATCGGGGAACTACACTACCGTCTATCCTAAGAAATTATGGCAACTCATGGATAATAAAAGAAAAGGAATCTATGAAGTTCTATGATCGCCTACATTCCGAAAGTTCATTGTATTTTTTTTAAAATAAAGACAAATTATTGTTATACCGTTCCAGAATGTTCCTGATTCCATCTGTGATATTCTAACTGCGTCTCTTCTATTCTGTTTCCTGAAAGCGTAGTTTGGATTTTCTGACAGCGTAGAGTAATTTGGCATGGCTTAATGTAATTGGCAGAGTTGCCCAACAAACAGAATTGAGAAAGTTTGTAATAAACAATGACAAAAAAAGAAAAGAACAACGTAAAAATAGGACTAAATAAACAATATATATGCAAGAAAAAAGTAGGCAAAGTAACAATAATTAGGCAAAAAGTTTCACAAACTAAGAAAAGTGTTAACACATAAAAAGGATACAGATAATTGAACGCGACGTTGTGACTTCAAGACAAGAAAGAACAAGAATATGGTGGACGAAACTGAGAAATTGTCTTATTGTCTTGGAAGTAACTGTGATTGAAGTGAATAACTGAAAATACTGTATGCAGAATGTAAAGACCAAAAACTAAAGCTAAAAACTAACAGCATCCCCACTAGCTGTACATGTGATAAACCCGGCCATAAAAGCTTTGACTTATACTGGTATGGGACTTAGGGGTTAAATTGATTTACCCACACCAAGAGGATTAATTATGGAAGATAATGAAGAAGAAACACAAAGCTAATTTTTACCAAAACGAGAGAAGGATTTTATTCATCAATTTAGATGCTTGAAGTCGTGACTTCAGCTCGTTTCAGGAAAATAAACCAGAATTCTTAACATTGGTAGTTTCAAGTGTCATGAACGCGGCGCTCTAAGACGAGAAAGAACGAGAACAAGGCAGATGAGACTAAGAAATGGCCTATCTTATTGTCTATGAAGATATCTCTGCACGCGTCTGTACAGTTTGTCTATAAATTCGGAGAGGGAGATTTTTTGAAGTCATTCTTATATAGATTGGATTGGGAGGGGATGGACAAGTTCAAGTGATTAATCATATCGTATTGAATGAATGGGTCGTGATTGTGATTAACTAAGACTAGGATAATCAGTAAAAGACCAACTCTTTCCCCACTTGCCCTTCGGCCTAGTGCCACAATTTTATAATGTTTACAAAATAAATATCCATAATTATATAGATTGAAATCAACACTACTCTTCGGATAGACAATAAAATGTCTCGTCATCATCCAAATATGGGTTAATAGCAGAGACGAGTTTTTGAGCCTTGGCTGGTAGCCAGCCTAGGAGAAGGAAAACTTTATTCTAAACAGTGCAGTAGACTATCAAAGTATCAACTAGCTTTCTAAATAAATCATGGCAATTCATAAACAAGCAAATAAAGCGATCGGTGGAGGGTGGGGAGAAGACCGCGCCTAATTTCTGAAGTGGGATTATTTTAAAATCTGTAAAAGAGCTTCTTTTATTTTTATTTTTATTTTTATTTTTTTTATTT
This sequence comes from Acanthosepion pharaonis, assembly GCA_903632075.3. Taxonomy (NCBI): domain Eukaryota; kingdom Metazoa; phylum Mollusca; class Cephalopoda; order Sepiida; family Sepiidae; genus Acanthosepion; species Acanthosepion pharaonis. The sequence continues at coordinate 678,994 of CAHIKZ030000330.1, forward strand.
ATTTATTTTTTTTTTGCTTGCTTTTTTTTGTAAGTTACGTATTTGTATTTCACGCTGGATAACTGGTGTTTTTTGTTTTTTTTTAAGCTGAAATCCGTAGTTTCTCATGTCCTCAGCACCTTTCTCGTTATCAGCGCAGACCCCTATCACGCACAATGATATAAAATTGCATAGGCATAAAAAATCAAAGTAATCACAAAGTACATGTAGAAACGTTTGTTATTCACTTCATTTCGAGTTGAAAATCTACATGCGGGAGGAAATAAAAAGAAATGTTTCCCCTCCCCTAAATGATGTTTATAGTGAACTACTTAAGCGGGCGTAATGGCAACGCCCCTCCAGTCAAACACAATACCGAGCCTAGAACACTTACATGTTCAACTCTGTTTTATGTGCACGTACGACTTCTTTAGATTCCAAATACAGACATGGCGAAGATATTTAGTTAACTTGATGGCGGGTCTCATGCTTTATCTCTGTTTATTATTCCTATTACGATAACTTAAGATGGAGCCTTTGGAACTTATCTATTCTTCAGAATGTGACAAAAATAAACTTGAGGCGAGTCCTACTAATAAAAGCGTGACATATACCGTAGTGTCTACCAGTGTGAGAGAGTAAGTTTGTTTCCATAGTGACGGTAGATGTGCAGGTGGTGTAATGGTTAGCGGCTTGAATTAAGACATCGGAAAACCGAGTTCGAATTATAGTTGGATCTGTTACATTCAGATACGCTTTGGAAAGGTATGAATCTATCTCCCTTCACATATGGATTAAATAGTAAGCATTGTATCTAGATAAATCCTTCTTACTCTAAAAAAGAAAAAAACTTCTTGTAAAAAAATTCTTATTCTTACGATTCAAAATATGTTTCAGCATTTCATACGCGTTAAACAAAAACGAATTTAAACATAATACTAGATCTCTTGGACTAGCTAGATGTAACCATGAATTTTATTTTAATAGTTTCTTCTCTCAAAATTCAAAATTCCTGGAGATGAGACTCTCTTGGGGTTTCTTGCTTCCCTACCATTTTCAGTCTTAAAAAAAAAATTAAATTCAGCATCATTCATCATCCTCTTGATTCTTCTTTTTTTATTGCCTTTTCTTCTTCCTAAATTCTTTGGATCAACTCTGGGGATTTTGTGAAATATCATCCTTTTTTCGGATATTTGTGGACTGGCGCAACAGAACCACAGACAAAGAACTGTACGAAATAACAGACCCCCCCCAACCAATCACTTGAAGATCAACACAATTAGCAACAACTAAAATGGATAGCATATGTAACTGGATGATAATGACACTTCACCATTTCAAGTAAAAAGCGACGCAGGAAATAAAAAGCTACTGAATTTGAGAAACCAGTTTTATTTGACAAAGTTTTCTTCAAAGAAAATGTTTATAAATTTGAACAGCCAGCTGCACTGGTTGATCGGTCTATAAATGACGAATGTTTCCTTATAGCAAGAATTCCCAACGCGAGTCACATGACCCACCGGCGGGTTATGGTAATAATTTTAGTGAGGCATGCGAAGGATGTGCACCCTTCAGTTTACTATACCAACGGGAGCTCAAATTTATTTTGCATTATTATTTCATGATTAAAATGATCAAAGGACACAGCAGAATAAGCTTTCATTCAAATATTTTATATTTTTGCCTATCAGTTCTCTGTTATATATTTTGAAACTATATTTGTTTTTTTTATCTCTCTTTCATGGACGCCATTATCTTTGGAGGTTTGTTTAAAGATCAAGTTAATGGCTTTTTAAACTTCCTTTACGAGAATTGCAGTACAATTTTGAATAAGTAAGAATTAAATATTACAGGGTGTGCACGAGAATTTTAGAAATACCAAAATGGGGAATGGCCCAAAATTGATTCGAAACCACTGCCTTATACTGAGACGATTGATATAACTATTATCATTCCGTTTCACTTCAGAAGTGAATACATAACAATTATACAAAAGCAAGTCACTAAGACACAAAGGGTTACAGAGTGTGGAATAATTAGGAACAAAGAAATTAATAATGAGCGGGAAAAGAAAACAGTACTCAGGAGGACAGTAGATGGCGATTGACATTTCATATAATTTTTTGCTGATTAAATTTGGCTGGAAAGCATGGAGCAGGAAGAAAGTTTCACAAGGAAGAATTACGAGAAAAAAAAACTGTTAGCATAGAATTCATGGTTACATCTAGCCAGCTCGATTGTAAATTGGTCAGACCTACTCGCCACTCTAGTACTGCGTTTAAATTCGAAGAGTCTAAACACCACAGCGAAAAGCTCATCCGAACAATGACCATGAAAATGTTTAAAGAAAAAGCAGAGGGCAGGTACCGTACAACGGTGGGAAAGTGACTGAAGCCGGTTAAGAAAAATGAGAAACATGGCAAGAAAGAAAAAAAAAAGAACGGATTATACTTTGAAGGAAAGAAAGAAAAATGAGAAAAAATGGGAGAAAAGAAAGAAAGAAAGATCAAAGGAGAGTAAGAAATATGAAAAAGAAAGAAAGAAAGAAAGAAAGTTCAAAGGAGAGTAAGAAATATAAGAAAGAAAGAAAGAAAGAAAGTTCAAAGGAGAGTAAGAAATATGAAAAAGAAAGTTCAAAGGAGAGTAAGAAATATAAGAAAGAAAGAAAGAAAGAAAGAAAGAAAGTTCAAAGGAGAGTAAGAAATATAAGAAAGAAAGAAAGAAAGAAAGTTCAAGGGAGAGTAAGAAAATAAGAAAGAAAGAAAGAAAGAAAGGAAAGTAAGAAATATAAAAGGAAAGAAAAAAGAAAGTTCAAAGGAAGTAAAAATAAAGAAGAAAGAAAGAAAGAAAGTTCAAAGGAGAGTAAGAAATATAAGAAAGAAAGAAAGAAAGAAAGTTCAAAGGAGAGTAAGAAATATAAGAAAGAAAGAAAGAAAGAAAGTTCAAAGGAGAGTAAGAAATATGAAAAAGAAAGAAAGAAAGAAAGAAAAAAAGAAAGTTCAAAGGAGAGTAAGAAATATAAGAAAGAAAGAAAGAAACAAAGAAAGTTCAAAAGTGAGTAAGAAATATGAGAAAGAAAGAAAGAAAGAGTGTTTAAGAAACAAACAAAGAAAGAGTGCGTAAGAAAGAAAGAAAGAAAGAAAGAAAGAAAGAAAGAAAGAAAAAATAAAAAAGATAGAATTAGATAAAGGAACAAAGAAATAGAACAGGAAATATTAAAAAAAGCATTAAAAGAAAGAAAGAAAGAAAGAAAGAAATATTACTTCCAAGGAAATAATGAAAAAGGAGAAAACGTAAGCAAAGAAAGAAAGATTATTTCAAAAGTGGAAAAGTAAATGAGACAAAATGAGCAAGAAAGAAAGAAAGAAAGAAAGAAAGAAAGAAAGAAAGAAAGAAAAAAGAAAGAAAGAAAAAAAGAAAGAAAGAAAAATCAGATCAACTTTAAGAAAGAAAAACAAGAAAGGAGCTTAGAAAAGAAAGAAAGATTATTTCAAGGGAGTGTAAGACAAATGAGCAAAAAATGAGCAAGAAAGAAAGAAATATTCGTTTGAAGGAATGATAGAAAATTGAGAAAAACATGCAAAAGAAAGAAAAAAAGATTGTTTCAAGGTAAAACAAATGAGAAAAATACGAGAAAGAAAAAAGATTATTTAAAAGAAAGAAAGATGTACAGCAAAGGAAAAAAAAAGAGTTTCCTCAACACAAGCGTGCTTCCATGTTGGTTATTTTTTTCCTTGCTGTTCCAGTCGACCATTACGACTTTTAGTGAGTTTGATCCTCACAGAATGCTTTATATATATTATGTGCCAAACTAAATTACAATATCAAAACTCCAAGAGAAAGAGAAAGAAAATAAAAATCAAAGTGAATATAGAAAGATATAAGAAAGGTCAAGCGTAAAACGGAAAAAAGAATTAAAAATGAAAGAGAAAAAGATCATTTTTTTTCAACATCACTGAATAAATTGATTGATTAAAAAAATAAAGGAACAAACGATTCAATTGAAATGAAAGAAATCGGGTAAAAGGGGAAAAAATGGCTAACGATGATGTAAATGATTTATAAGCCATTGGTGACAACGAAAAAAAATTTAAAAAAGCGAACCCCGCCCTTGAGGTGATGAATTAACAGCGCTTTCTTCATTATCATATCTCACGATTGCAGACGATCGTTACATGTCCGGCTGCTCGAGGTTCACAGGCGTTTGTGTGCGCAGGCGCGAGAATAAACAGTCACGTGATGATATAATGGGATTGATTCTTCGTCTTGTACGACGTCATTTGTGTGTGTCATTCTTTAACGACTATTTTTATGTAGACTGATACCGTTATTGATTGAAGACTCTTTACTCTCGATAGCAACAGAGGCAGACATTTCCCGGCTACTATTCGCATTATTTTTTTCCAAAATTTATTATCAATACAAGTAGAGTATCAGTGAAAAATGTTAATCTTATTTCCGTATGCATCGGCGCTTCTGTCGAAGATCAGTATAGTACCTGTGCGTTCTTTCTAAGTTCAATATTTGATTGATTGATTCGTTTTTTATGGATTATCAATTTTTTTCATGCTATTTATAGTCGAAATATTTTTCTATTGTAAGAATACGCCATCGTTAACTGTTTTTTCCTTTTACCCGATGTAAGAATTTTTGTGAGATAATAATGATTTTTTGACAATACTCTTACTACTTAACCCATAGCTAAGAGGAGACGAGGTGGATTCATACCTTTCCGTATTTGCTTGTAAGTGATTATAACTAACCTGACTGGAGTTCGAACTCGGGTCTCTGAATTCTCATTCCGGGCATTAATCTATTACACCATTCACCCATCACGCTTACACTCTCCCGCGGTCAGCTTTCTATGTACTGACCAGGATGAACGTTGCTTAACTTCCGTGATAGGACGATAACCGGTGTAATTTTAGAATGTCACTTACTAGTATTTCTTGGTAAAATCCAAAGAAAAATCTGCAATAGCAGTGTCCTGACCTGTCATCTCAGCTTAAGGCACTACCCTTTTCACCGTATCGTAGCTTTCCTGTGTATTTTCTATAAATATTTTCAGGGTAATAGGTTAAGTGAACTTTCCGCTAAGGTACCTAGACTTTATGAATTTAAACGCAGTACTAGATTGGCGGCAAGGTCTCATCAATTTACAGTTGAAATGGTTAGATGTAACCGCAAGTTCTATGCTAACAATTTCTTCTCAGGCGCTTCTCGCTTGTGAAACACACTTCCGGCTTCTTGCATCCTAGTCGCCTGAATTTTCAAAAATCTATATGCAATAGTAGATTTTCTTATATTCTCTAACACTCAGTAACCTGTTACGGCCTAGCGTTTTATTGCCTTTGATCTTCAAAAATTTAAATGCAAAGTCAATCGTTATCTTCTGTCTTCGTAATTCTTTTATTCTCCTCTCTTCTTAACAGTAGTTTTTCTCATATTCTCTAACACCCAATAACCTCTTGCGTCCTAGTGGCTTTATTGGCTTTGATTTTCAAAATTTTAAATGCAATGTCAATCATTATCTTTTGTCTTCTTAATTCTGTTTCTTTTATTGTCCTTTCTCTTTAATAGTAGTTTTTCTCATATTTTATAATACTCAGTAATCTCTTGCGTCCTAGTGGCTTTATTGCCTTTGATTGCACAGCCGCGGGCACGCTGCCTACATTAAGAATAGTTTTTCCTGTGGCAGGGACGCCAACAACGAGGAACCTGATCTCCATATATATGCTTCCAAATGGCACTTATCCAGGGTAACACATTCATTTTCGCTCTCTATCGGCCTCGGGATGAGGGCACACTGATTTTCGATCGAATATCTTAGAGGATTGATAATATCCTCACCGAATTTTCCCCCAGCTAAGTTTCATAACTGTGGTGGCTTCAATATCCACAAGAAGATGAATTAGTCCCCTGGAACAAAGCCGATTAAAAAGGCAGACATTATCGACTTTTCCATTGCTTATGAGCTAACCTAGTTCATCGGGGAACTCACCCGTGTCCCTGAAGCGACGGAACATCAGGTGAACCTCCTCGAACTTTTGCTCATATCCTGCCCTGAAAAATGATTAGAAAAAGATTTACCCCCACTAGGCACGTCTGGCTATTCCTTAGTCAGTGCTCAGGTTGATAATAAACCACATGCATTCCCTTATTTGCCGTCCCAGAGAACGGTTTTCGCTATACGGAGTCAGATTGGCGCTTCTTTAGATCTTACATGGCGGAAGCTCCTTTCTTAACCGTCTTCAAACATGCTACCTACAAACCAGCTGCACTCGTCTCAGAATGGATCCTTCCTGAAATGGAGAGTTTTATGTTGTTCATGATAACGGTCGTCTTTGAGTATAGAATCCAAAGGTTTGCAGTGAATATTTCGAAGACAGTAGGAAAGCATTGTTCAGGTTAGCAGTGGATATCCCGGTAAAAGTAGCAGAGCGTAGTTTGTTCTTCTGTTTCTCTTCGCCTGACAAGCTGGAACTGGATATTCGGGTAGAGTAAACAAAATGGCCGCCTTTATACACGACGGATTGAATATTCTACGTCTTCTGATTGGTTAACCTTCTATTCGTGGACTATAAAGTGAGTCAAGTCATTTGGGCAAGCTCACTAGTTACATAATGTATCCCAAAATTGCAACATTTTATACCCCAGAAAATATTCCAATAAAAATCAAACTTCCAACCCTGTTTCACCCACGAATGCGCTTGAGCGAAATCTCACTGAAAGTACTAATTTATTGTCTATCGCGTGGAGCGGTGTAGTCCTACTCAAAATGTATTCAGAACCTTACGCAATCGATGCAAGAAAGTTCTGAAAAATACACGGTGTAACTATCCACAGGCTGTCCAAGCCAAGGTTGAAAATAAACAAATTTTATCCCGAGTGTTCTAGTAGATCTCCAACCAAATTATGAACAACGTCAAAGCGGAAGTGCCAGTAATGTAAAAGGTCCCGAGGTTATATCTTCGTCTCGATATTTGCTTCAAATTCAACGTTCGATTAAAAAAAAACGCTATACCCCTTCCCAACTTCGCACGTCTCATTGAAGACAATCTCAGGAATATTTTCATTACAGCCCGAGAAGTCCCAACAATTATCAAAATCCTTGACCTAAGAAAGCCACTAGCTTGGACATAATCTCGGCGGTCCTTCTTAAGAATATCAACGCGGAATTATCCACGAACCTAACGAAGAAATCCTTCTCAGCCAGCGGAAAGTGTCAAGTGATGTCCAGTTTAAAATGAGGCGGGTCAACGCACATTTCCTATCGGTGGAGACCCATCAATCTCTTCAGTATCCAGAGCAAGATTTTTGGGGTTATAATCAGCAAGAATATTGTTAAGAACCTCCATATAAACGACCTCTTGAGCGACAAGCAGTACGGGATTTGATATGCCCTATCCACATACTGATGTCCAAACTACCATCACTCACATTATCAATCAAATACAGCCGACAGCCATAACAGGTATTTTGAATATCCGAAGAAGGCCGGAGCGTACAACGGCCAGAACGTTGTAATAAATATGGCGACAATGATGAGGACAAGAGTCCGAATAATGTAAATAATATATATATATATATATATATATATATATATATATATAGAGAGAGAGAGAGAGAGATAAATTGCTTGTTTTATACGCTTTTTTCTTAATAACTTATTATGTGTTTGTAGTTTTTTTTTTAAATAATATTATTGCCTATATTGTTTTCGATTAATTTATAGTTGTTCTTATCCCCTAATTTCTCTAGAATTTTCGTTTTATAGTATATTTGGTCCATGATCACTATAATGCTGCCTGTATCTGCTTTTATTATAATGATATTGGTGTTTCTTCGGATGCTCTCTAAGGCTACTCTTGTCTGTAAGTTTATTTAATGATTTGAATTTTTCTTCTAGGTTGAGATTACAGAGTTTATTATTTACATTATTCGGACTATTGTCCTCATCTTTGTCGCCATATTTATAAATAAATATGGCGACAAAGATGAGGACAATAGTCCGAATAATGTAAATAGTGTACATAATACCTCATCTCAGATATATAGACAGATATTCAAAGGCCGAAACGTTGTAATAACTATGGCAACAAAGATGGGAACAATAGACGGAATAATGTAAATAGTGTATATAATACCTCATCTCAGAAATATAGACAGAAACTGAAAGGCCGAAACGTTGTAATAAATATGGCGATAAAGATGAGGACAATGGTCCGAATAATGTAAATAATTACATATTACCTCATCTCAGAAATATAGACAGATACTGAAAGGCCGAAACGTTGTAATAAATATGGCAACAAAGACGAGGACAATAGTCCGAATAATGTAAATAATGTACATAATACCTCATCTAAGAAATATAGACAGAAACTGAAAGGCCGAAACGTTGTAATAAATATGGCGACTAAGATGAGGACAATAGTCCGAATAATGTAAATAATGTACATAATACCTCATCTCAGAAATATAGACAGACTCGTTACAGAGTTTCTCAAAAAATATGTCTAGCTCATTTGTGTTATTATTTTTGTTTGGGAACGAATTGTATTTATTTTTTTACTAATGATTCATCTGTAATGTTTTCGTTATTATTAAATGGTTCTTTTAGTCTCAGTTTGCGTTCAAATTCTCTAAGAATTTTTTTTTTAAGGTCTGTTATATTGCTTTTTGGAGCAGGGCAGAATTTTAGGCTTAATTTTAATAGGTTGATTTCGTCCTTTGTAAGTACATATGTAGATAGGTCTATTATTTTTGGTTGTGTTATCTAAACTGGTCTTCTTGTTCGGACTGGGGTTCCTAAAAATAAAGATTGTTTCTTTCCACGTATTCCTGGTTTTCTAAGAGATTTTTCTAACCTCTCTACTTGTTTTGGGTTTTCTTGCCAATGAGAAATTCTCTTGGTAAAATTTTGGTTGTTCTTTCTTGATGGTTCTATATAAGCTGTTTTTTCTTTGGTTATAAGGGCTGTCATAGACATTCTCTAGATAGGTTATTTCTGTATGGGTTTAAGTAGAGATTTGTGGGGATTTTTGATTGTATTCCTTAATATAGGTAGTGTTTGTTAGGTTTCTTTTGTTGTGTTAGGTGGTATCTGTAAGTGTTGGCTTTGTGAATGTGTGTATGTTCTGTCCTATGTCTGGCTGTATTATACTGTGATGGTATTATTGTAAAGGTCTTTTTATGGTGTTAATTGTATTTTCGTAATTGTATTTGTTGTGTGGGTGTCTTTGTATGTGGTAGTAGGTATTAGGGTTCTTACTTTATGGGTGCGTTTCTGTGTACTAGTATGACTGAGGATTCTTACATTTGTTGTGTGGTTTTCTCTGTATTTGCTGATGTTGCATGTATTTGTTTTGTGTTGAGTATTGGGTTTTATTATGAGTTTGGTTCCTGTTTTTTTTTTAGTTCTATCTCATTATCCATTTTTTCCTTTCTTGGTAATATTTTTAGCCACGTTATCTATCTTTCCAAAATATTCCGAAATTTTCCTCCTCTTCTTTGCATTTTGACTCCCATAATTCTGGTAGGAATTGGTGAGCTAAATGGAGAGTTTTATACCCCAGTATAGTATATACTGGGGTATAAAATACGTGGAAAGAAACAATCTTTATCTTTAGGAACCCCAGTCCGATGGCTGTTTCATATATAAACGCGTCGCACTGAACTACTATTTGTTTTTGTTTTTTTGACAACTTCATTAGGGATTTTTCTATTTAATGATTGAAGCTTTTAGACCTTTTATTAAACTATGAAATTTAATGTTTTTTTACGCGATAGATAATAAATTATTACTTTCAGTGAGCTTCCATGTAGGCATAAAGAGCATGGGTCAAAGTTCGCTGATTTCTGTCAATAATTTATTGCCAATCTCGGTGTATTTTTTGGTGAAGTGTATTGTTTTGTCTTCTTGTATTTCAATTTGGAACTAAAATTTTGATAGGCTCATTGTTTTTTATTTATTTATTTCTGTTTTCCGTTTTTTGTGGATTAATTTTTTCCTGGAATTTTCTTGGAATAAATGTTTGCTCCATTTCTATGGAAGTTTTTTTTTTATATTGTTGTGATTTCTTTTTCCTTTTCTTTTTTTTTCTTTTTTTTTGATAGCATTGAAAAATGCTAGTTTTCTTTGATTAAGTAGGTTGTCCAACATCTGGAGATTCTCTCTCTTCCTCTTGGATGTGAGAATTTTGGATATTTTCTACTTATTCACACTGAGTTTTGAAATGTTCTATCAGTGTTTCTGTGTTGCAGTTGTGTTCCCTGCTTTGTTGGGATATGTGCAGTAGAAGTATTGTGTTGATTTTTTTTATTAATTTTTGTATTTCTTTCTCCACATGTTTTTGTTTTACGTTGGAAATTTTGTATAACTCAAGGAGTTCTTTCATGATTTTCTTTTCTGTTCGCAGCATTCTTTCGTTGTAGTTATATAAATGGAACAACGAGAGAACAATGTATATTTTAAAGAGAAGAGAGAAGCCGCAAATTTATATATATATATATATATATATATATATAATGTGTGTGTGTGTGTGTGTATCTTTTTATTCTACATTCAACACCATAATAAGAAGAAGATTAATTGATAAGGCACCAAAAGTGTTGAAACATAATGGGTAATTGTGTAGTGATTTTATAACATATTTATGTCATAATTTTCGAATAAATAATTATATATATATATATATATATATATATATATATATATATATATATAAACACATCAGTTAAGAGTCCGGAAAAATACCGTATCAGAAAACGGACGTATATCAAAAAGTGCTCGAAGGCAGCTGCATGGAAAAAGGACATGCAGGGCAAGTAAATATAATAAAGGAAAAAAAAAAACACTCTGTCACCACACAAAACCTTGCTTTCGACAGTCAGGTCACTTCCGGTGGCGGGCAATAAGTGTCTGTACTGCGTAACCCGGATATAAGAGAGCCGGATATAAGAGAAACCTGGATATAAGAGAGATTGTATCTGGTCCCAAATTAAAGTCTGTGTTAATGTATATAAAATAGACCAAACCTGGATATAAGAGAAACCCGGATATAAGAGACTTCTTCTCCGGTCCCGACAACTCTCTTATATCCGGGTTACACTGTAATATCATACCATAATTTTACACCTATGGCACCGTAGGTATAATATAAATGTAAAAAAAGAAAGAAAAAGAAAACGATTTGGGAAGCTTAAGCATCGCCTGTGGGATATTCATGGGATTTCACTGAAAACGAAAATCAGTGTCTATCGATACAGTCATTCTCATCACACTTCTTTAGGGGTCAGAATCGTGGACTCCATACAGGACGCACATCAATCAACATGATGCATTTCATAAATGCTGTCTTCGTTCAATATGCGGTTATACACTGCAGGACAAACTCTCTAACCCTGATCTTTTCATCAAATATGGCGTCTGTGGTATTGAATCTTTTCTGATGCAATCACAGTTTGGATGATTAAATATTATTATTTATTTTTATATATTATTTTATTTATATATTATTTATATTATATTTATTATTAATATATAATATTTATATATATACTAGCAGTAGAGCCCGGCGTTGCCCGGGGATGTAACAGTAAGAGATAGATCAAGTATCGACCATCATAAAGACTGAAAAATAAAATTGACAAAGATTATTGTTTAAGGTTGACGGACATGCATGTCTTAATTAGTTTTTTTTATTTTTACGAATTGGTAAAACCCAACCTCAAACAAAAACATTGTTTTCAATCGTTATGAGTCTACCAATTGAATAGAATTTTATTATAAACAATTGTCTTGTAAATGGAATTTTTAAAGCATTCTGAATGTAGAAATAAAGAAAAAAGTGTGCAAGACAATAAGAAACACTACCTGCCAAAAAAAAGTGAAGTTTTGTTTAAATTGGTTGAAAATGTAGGAAATCCGATCCCATATATAAAACGACACAACACACACACACACACACACACACACACACACACACACACACACACACAACCTGGGTTTTATAATAAGTATAACTCAATATGAGTTGTCCCCCTTTCATTCTGTCGACAGTGATGACTCTTAATCGTGTTTTCAAATTGATTTCGTGCAAAAACAATTGTGTTTTTTCCAATTTTTGGCACTGTCAGAACCACCGCAAGGTAATTTTACGTAGTCCTGTTAAGTTTTGTTGAAATCGGTTGAAAAATGTAGAAAATTCAATCCAATATATAAACACACACACACACAACCTGGGTTTTCTAATAAGTATGCTTAGTATTATTTATTTTTATATATTATTCAGATTAAATAATCAGATAATTAAAAAAATTAATAGTTAAAGCTACAAAAACGACAAAAAACTAATACAGAAATTCATCCATTTCAATGTTTCAGTCAGACGAAAGGCACGAGGAAGTAGTTGGGGAAGGTAGAAATTATAAGTCTTAAATGGAAGAGGTTTTATAAAATTAAACCCGGATATTAACCTTATGCCATTAAATTATATATATATATATATATATATATATATATATATATATATATATATATATATATATATGTTGCAACTTGCTGCTTTTCATAAACTCTGTCTTCGTTCAATACACAGCAAGACAAAATCTATAACCCTGATCTTTTCATCAAATGGGGAATCAGTGGCATCTAATCCGTTCTGATGCAATCACAGGTCAGATGTCCTGGTCGTATGAATGAATGAATGATGATTTGATGCCAAAAATCCTCATGTATAGCCAACTTTTTCATGGCAAGCGTAACGTATGACGTCCTTGGTTACGCTTCAAGGACAAACTTAAATGCATTTAATTGCTGCAAACATCCCTATAGAGGCATTCGAATTTGCTGTTGAAAGACGAGAAAACAAGAAATTCCTGCTATCGAGGTATAACTGAAAAGAATCGTCTTAACCATCCGAGAGAATTAAGAATTAACACTAAATCTCAGGCTAATACATCAGCCTATATGACAGTCATCCCTTCAGTATGCCCTTCATGTTGATTTTTTGACAAATCCCGGGCAGGATTGTTGTCTCATATGAAACATAAACATAAAAACTGAACTGAAAGATACTCATACGTCGGAAACGACAGGAGAGTCAACATACACACACACACACACACACACACATATATATATATATATATATATATATATATATATATATATATATGCTTTATTTTTTTCCATTTATAAACCTACGGTGTTATAGTTGTATAATTGTAGCATAGTATTATACAGCATATATATATATATATATATATATATATATATATATATATATATATATATGTATGTATGTATGTATGTGTGTGTGTGTGTGTTAAATTTCTCAGAATAATTCTGAAGATAAGAGAATTTGGATAACAAGAAGACAATTGGAAAATATATTTCTTAGTCATTGCCGACGCATTTCGTCAATCCGACTTTATCAAGGCAAGTTTAAAAGCGAAATGTTTTTAGTTACATTAGATTCAAATTTAAATAGGGGCGTTCCCTTTACATTTTTTTAATAATCGAGCAATTGTCTGCTTCAGTCTTGAACTATTGAATCTGCCATAGGGTAATTCTTATAAAACATTGTTTTTAATCATTTCACATCAAACAAGGCGATAAAGCCTCTAAGAAGCAAGAGGTGACTGAGTGATGATCAGGTGCTGAAAATCCTTTTGTATAGCCAACTTTTTCATGGCAAGCGTAACGTAGGACGTCCTTGGTTACGTTTCAAGTGTGTTACCGAGTGTTACAGAATATGAGAAGAAAAAAAATACTATTAAAGAAAAAGGACAATAAAAGAATATGAATTAATAAAACAGAAGATAGCGATTATCATTACATTTCCATTTTGAAAATCAAGAAACATAAGGAAATAGAGATAGAGGTGCAAGAGGCTTCGTTTGTGGTAAAGGAGTTGGAACGTGGCAAATAATTCATCACCCACAAGGACGCGTAGATGCTTTTGAACGCTATCAAAATAGGTAAGTAAGGGCCGAACAACTCTAGACTATATATATATATATATATATATATATATATATATATTGTGTGTGTATTTAGGCAGCATCTTTTCATTCATACACGTTCCTTAAATAATATAGACAAGTGTGGTCTATTTATTTTATGTAAATTCTTTTCATAACGTCTGATAAGTTTAATAACATTATCATTGAACGAAGAAAAGAAATTCTCAATATTGATCCATATTTTTAATACAATCTAAATATTATTAAACTTATTAGACGTCATGAAAAAGAATTTACATAAAATAAATAGACAACACTTGTTTATATTATTTAATGAAACGTGTATGAATATATATATATATATATATATATATATATATATATATATATATATATATATAAGCAATATTGCATTTTTGGTCTGATATGACTCTTGTCAAGATAGAACATCGTAAGAAGATTCAAATACTTACTGTAGTGGTAGAGTGAATCATATTGCCGGCAAATTTAGCAATAGATCGTATATATGAGTCCCATTTGAGGGAAGGGCTTGTGACCAAGATATCTCCTTCAGAGATCACCAGTCCGTTATGATAAGTTAAAAGTTTAGGGTCATCTCTGTAGTTGTGCAATGTTACCAGTTTAGTTTAGGCCGTATCTCCAAACCAGTGTAGATGTATACTAACGCACAATATGAACTTTTCTATAAAGTATTTTTATTATGCTGTGCATTGCGAGTGGCTTTTACTATAAAATTTTTTTCTACAGTATCTGACGTCCTGGGTAAGACGATAAACTACGTCAAGCAGCAAGGCCTCTGATCAGGAGGTTTTGAGGAGCGTGAAACCACCTCTTAATTGCTGGTTTTCCCAGGTCCAACCTGAACCGGGGTGGTAGCACCTGTTTAGGTCCCAGCTATGGGCAAATAGTTAACTATTACCAGCAATACTTCCTTGAAAAAAATTATTGCCAGCAATACAGTTTTGAAGGAAATATATTTGACGAAACAAAATATTACCAGCGATAACAAATTTTGTCGACATTAAATAACCCATAGAGGTTGATATGCCGTAAAACAAAATTAACCAAATCAATCTAAACCAAAAATAAATATTCTATTCATACGAATCTATCCTAAAAATGTTGCCGGCATTAAATAACACATTGAGGTTGATATGACGTAAAATAAACCAAATCAATCTAAACCAAAAAATATATATTCTATTCATACGAATCTATCCTAAAAATGTTGTCGGCATTAAATAACCGATTGAGTTTGATATGCCATTAAGCAAAATAAACCAAACCAATCTAAACCAAAGAATACATATTCTATTCATAAAATGTTGTCGGCATTGAATAACCCATTGAGGTTGATATGCCGTAAAACAAAATAAACCAAATCAATCTAAACCAAAGAATACATATTCTATTCATACGAATCTATCCTAAAAATGTTGTCGGCATTAAATAACCCATTGAGGTTGATATGCCGTAAAACAAAATAAACCAAATCAATCTAAACCAAAAAATATATATTCTATTCATACGAATCTATCCTAAAAATGTTGTCGGCATTAAATAACCGATTGAGTTTGATATGCCATTAAGCAAAATAAACCAAACCAATCTAAACCAAAGAATACATATTCTATTCATAAAATGTTGTCGGCATTGAATAACCCATTGAGGTTGATATGCCGTAAAACAAAATAGACCAAACCATCTACAGTATCTGATTAAAACCAAAATGCCAGGCCTCACGAGAGACCGCTGTCAGCACCTTTATTCTATTTTTCCCAGTAAATCTTCTCCCACATCTGGTCTGTTGCCTCGGCTACATATTTAGAAATTCTTCATAAATTGTAAAAAAAAGAATCTGCAAAGTTGCTTGTGCACACCTGGCATCTTGGCTTCAATAATTTCTATCTCTGTAACATAGCGTTCATGTGTCTTTTCTGTAAATACTTTAATTGTAATCTTTCCGATGGACCTTCCTCTCTGGTACCTAGACTTTATGAATTTAAGCGCAGTACTAGTTTGGCGGCAAGGTCTCATCAATTTACAGTTGAAATGGTTAGATGTAACTGTAAGTTCTATGATAACTATTACTTCTATCGCACTTCTCGTTTCTGGAAATATTTTTCCGGATTTTTGCTTCCTAGTTAATTTTGATCTTCAAAATTTTAAATGCAATATCAGTCGTTATCGTCTATCTTCTTAATTAGTGTTCATTTATTGTTCTCTCTTCTTAATAATGGTTTATTTTTCTCGTATATTCTCACACACAGTAATTTCTCGAGTCTTAATGCTATTATTGCCTTGCTTGTGTTGAAATGATTTTAAAAAAATGGTAATTTTTATTTGGTTTCAAATGTGCATCAATCGTATAAAAATTCAGTGGAATTTATAAAATTTCGGTAGGAAGCTCTCATTTTTCTTGAACGTGAATATTAACAAATATTCTGCAAAGAAAATATATTCTTCCGTATTTAGATCGATTCAGAAATTCTTGAAAAGTCGCAAGAGGTTATCGTCTATTGTCTGTTGGACATTTGAAGGGTCTATTTTTAATTGGATTCGATATTTCATCGTGGAGAGTGTCCCATATCGATTTCGTCGGCGGCAGTATATATTGACCTTCATTCAACAAATTCATCTTCATTATAAATGTATCCTTTCGATATTACTATTTACCCGGCTCGCTGATACCGATATTTCAGAAGCAAACATAAAAGACTTCCTCCAGTTCTGTTCCATTGGGTCTTGTGCCATCATTTTCATTTTCCAGGGGCGTCGTTACTTGTTGTCTAGCCCAGAATGAAACAATTCCTAAGTTTCTTTCATAAAACAGTTAACGTGCAATAGTTAACATAATAGAAAAGATATTCACCATATACAAAAATGGTTTGTTTTGTTTTACGGTATATCAACCTCAATTATTTAAACCCAACAGGATTTTTTTCCTCAAAAATATATTGCTGGTAATATTTTTTTTTTCAAAAATTTGTGGCTGTAAAAAATATTTGCAAAAGAGCATTTTTTATACTTTCATAGTGTTTAACCCCTTTTGGGGGTTAACTATTTGCCCATTCTGGGACCCTGACAGGTGCTACCACCCCGGGTCAGGTTAGACCTGGGAAAGCCAGCAATTAAGAGGTGGTTCAACGCTCCTCAAAACCTCCTGATCAAAAGCCTTACTGTCAGATGTAGGTTCACCCAGGACGCATATGTAGTGTTGTTGTCATGTCCAGGGCAGTAAAAAATGTAAAGTGATTCTTTTAAGCGAAAAATGGAAGTTCTTGATGTAAACATGATAGATTATATTGGTAAGATCTACAATACGAACAACTCCTTAATTCTTTATTCCTCTCTCTCTCTCTCTCTCTCTATATATATATATATATATATATATATATATATATATATATATATATATATATATATATAGGTAGGTGATTCGCTAAATATCGGTTTACCGTAGGGTATTTATGTAGATGTAAGGGTTCTCAGAAGGTGACTGTAGTGAAACGGATACTTTTGCGGGAAATGTAAGAAACGGAAAATATTAATTAATTACACTATTTCCATTGTCCGAACTCTTTACCTCGTTTTTATTGTCTTATTCACAACGTTTCAGCCGTTTTACGCTGCGGTCATCTTCAGGTGGCTTTTTTTCCCCCAGAATTTCGAACTGAACCCCAAATTGTCAATCTGGATATTGGCGTTTGTAAATGATATGATAATGGTGAGGTCAACAATCCGAAGAATGTAAATAGTTAAAAGAGCAATTTTCTCAGAAATGTAGACAGATCCTGAACAAGGCCGAGTCGTATAACGGCCGAAACGTCGTGAATGTGGAATATAAAGATGAGAATTACAGTCTGAACAATGTAAATAGTGTAAATAATTACAATACTTCATTTCAGAAATATAGACATATTCTAAAGAAGTCTGGATTGTGTTTTTTTAGCTTTGGATCGCAATCAGACTACGAGAAGAAAAACCTAATTCCAAAGCGTGAAGAAAGCATTACCTTTTCGCATGAAGCCATCACAGTTTATAGATGAAAAAGGAACAGAAATCAGTGGAGAGTCAGGAACTCCTATACCATGAAGGAAGAAGATATTACGAAAAGGGTAGTTAAATTTTAGTCAATTATTTAGTAAGATTTCTCAGTCAAGGGCGGTTGTTATAAATAAGAAAAAAAATGTGAATTTGGGGTGTACGGTAATGTTGATACCCCCTGAAGAGTGGACAGGCGGGTTCGCCTACAAACCTCTGGTTTTTAGAATGCTGATGGTAACATTAATCAGCTTAGTGACAAACTTTTATTTTTACTTTTACTATATATATATATATATATATATATATAGTAGTCATTATAGAAATAGAGAATTTGTATATGTAAACAGTGTGGACATAGATATCGACAATGCACTGTAAATTAGCATGATCATGGTGATAAATAGAATATTCATTAACAAAGAACATTCATTTTTTATTAAAATTTTGTACATTATATTGACGTCATTTGTTTACATTTGATACGCCATGAGCAGATATGAATGTACGTGAGAGATTATAGAAGATAGAAGTTTAAATACAGTAAATTCGACCTCGCTAATCGAACGCTCCTTCGTGGCCAAATCGGTCAAGCTGCATGACAGTTCCGTAGAGGATATAGGTTCGAATCCTGTCAGAGGACGAATATTTTCTGTGAAAATTTCTCGGACATTCAGGCCGGTAAATGTTGTTTTAATATAAACAGAGCATTTACTTAAATATTTGCATCTATAAAAAATGTATAAACATAAATATCTTAAAATATATGTGTATGTATGTATATATATATATATATAAAATTGTACAATATATATATTTCCAAGTTTATATATATATATATATATATATTTTAAAATGTACAGTAGATATACATGTATACATAATGTACAAAATTTTAATGAAAAATGAATGTTCTTTGTTAATGAATATTTTATTTATTACCATGATCATGCTAATCACAGTGCATTGTCGATATCTATGTCCACACTGTTTACATATACAAATTCTCTATTTCTATAATGACTACTATATATACAAACATACACTTTCTACCAGTCTATACAACAAACCCACAAACCCACATAAATTCCTGCACTTTAACAGCTGTCATCTCCTTAAATTAAAAAACTCTATTGTATACAGCTCATTTCTAAGAATCAAACGCATATGCTCAGACCATCTAGATTTTCTATACAACATTAATAACTTAAAAAACAATTCCTAAAATGTAAATACCCAATAAAAATAATAAAAAAAAGAACTAAATAAAACTATTCACATAAATCGTAACACACTTCTCACATACAAGAAAAGTAAAAACAACAATCGGATTCCCATGGTTTTTAACCACAATCAATATTCCCACACATTTATTCACAATTTAAAAAAGGATTACAAGAACCTCCAGTTAGACAAAAAGATCAAACGCATTTTCGATAAACCACCCATAAATGCAAAGAAACAATCACCTAACCTATCAGCTATCCTCACTTCTACCAAATATCTAAACAATACAAACCAATCAGGAAATTACAAATGTAACAAACCTCGTTGCTTAGTTTGCAAACATTTAATAATAGATAATGTATTTTCTGTACCCAACACCAATATCAAGATACAGCCACCTCACCTCACCTGTGATAGCCATAACATAATCTACTATTTATTCTGCACCTTATGTCCTCATAGTGGATATATTGGTGAATCTGGAAATAATTTTAGATTTCGCTTCAACAATCATAAACAAACCATACATCAAAACAATCCTTATTCCCCCATAGCTGAACACTTTAATCAATCAGGACACTCATTAGAAAACTGTAAATGTTTATTGATAGATTCTGATTTCAGTTCCACATACAAACGCAGAAAAAAAGAAAAGCACTGGATTTTAAAATTAAATACATATAAACTAGGGTTAAATAAAGACTTGGGTATTTTAAATCTTTATAAATATTTCAATAGTTAAACACTTTTTTAGATATAGTTAATTATTTTTTTTTAAAGCAACATCTAAAATATTATTACAGTTAGATTTACGTTAGAAATATTCGAACACAGTGGCGTTCCATATCACGTGACGTCCGCGTCCCGCGACGGACGCTACTTGTAAACAAACAGTAATTTAAATGTATTTGTAACAAACAGTTATTTCTGAAGAAAGATTGAGGTCAATCTGAAATATCAAATATATATATAAATAAATAAATACTTTCATAAATTTTTATATATATATATATATATATATATATATATATATATATATATATAACTCATTCATTTCAGTCCAAGTAAAGGCATAAAGAAAATAAGACCCAAGTGGTTACAATAGTCAATAAATATGTAAAAACGAAAAACACTGTTAAGGAGAGAGAACAATAACAGATCAGATTTAAAAAGACGAGATAACGATTGGCATTACATTTACATTTTTGGAGATCAAAGTTTACTGGAGGAATAATAATAATAATAATGATAATAATAATAATAATAACAATAATGTGCAGATGTGGACCAACAGAAAACAGAGCATTGTCTGAGGTGCACCGGGCTTAAAACTGACAGAAGGCCGAATTATTGCAGGATCTGCAAAAAGTATGATGGAACTGTCGACCATATTATCTCAGAATGTACGCAATTGCCAAAAAATGAATATATCCACGCACGTAACAATGTAGCGACATGTGCAATGGACGATATGTAAGAAGCACAATATCGAAACAGTTACCCAATTAATAATGTAACTATCCTCTGGGACATCACAATTCAAACTGACAAGAAAATAAAAGCTAACAGACATGATATTACAAAGACAAGAAATTCAGGAAGTGTATTCTTATTGACGTGGCAGTAGCATCTGACAGAAACACCTTCATAAAGTTATCGAGAAATTTTCCAAATATTAATAAGTACTATTATTATCATAAGAGGAAGAAGAAGAAGAAGTAAAAGAAGAAGTAGAAGTAGAAGAAGAAGAAGAAGAAGTAGAAGAATTAAAAGAAGAAGTAAAAGAAGAAGAAGAAGAAGAAGAAGAAGTAAAAGAAGAAGAAGTAGAAGTAAAGGAGAAGAAGTAGAAGTAAACAAGAAGTAGAAGAAGAAGAAGAAGTAGAAGAAGAAGAAGAAGAAGAAGAAGTAGAAGTCGAAGAAGAAGATGATGATGAAATAAAATTTTTCTTTTCGTACATCCAAATTTATTCAAGAATCTAAAATGTTTCTCGTTAAAATAATTTTTTCTTAGTTTAATTTTCAAAGCACACAAGTTTGCAGCCTGTGCGTTAAAAAAATGATTTTTTTTTTGGCAGAGGGATGTTTCTTTTCTGTCTGTATCATCCAGCTTCCAATCTTTCTTGGGATAGACTTTCAATAATTGCTTTAATCTCATCCAGATAATTCTAAGATGGGAATTCTCTATCTGCTAATCGTTTTTAATCTATCCTCATTACTGGTGTTATTGAAATAAGCCGAACTGGTCCTCACTTCTGGTACTCGTCGGTATATGAGACCTATAAAAAAAGTATTTAGAAAATTGATTTTCAAGACGAACTGACACTCCATCTCACCCACTTTTGGAAGTTTATATAATATATTCAACAGTGTCGCTGGAAAGTCAATTTTAGAAATGGCACAATGAAAATAAGGCGTGGTCATATTCCTTGAATGTAACTCTGTTAGAACCGTTGGGTCTTAGAACGCGCTACATTTTTTCTTTTTTACCTTAACATATAGCAAGTGGCAAGAATATATCTGTCAAGTAACTCCAGGAGGCAGGGTTCTTGTTTTAGCCTAAATATTGGCGAGAATGTGAAATAAAAAATGTATTTCTTTACTGAAAATAAAATTAAATCAATTTTTGCGTAGTTGATCTTTTAAAACTTCCAAATCCATTTTAATATTAGCTTTTAATTCGATTTTTACAACGAAATCTTTTTTCTTTCCTTTTTATTTATTCCATAATCACCAGACCAGAACAGATTGACCAACATGAACATAAGTTCCCGCTAAAAAAAAAACAAAAAAAAAAATGAAATGTCAAAAGTCACTGGATCTAACAAACGTCTTTATTTACTGAGTCATGTGTCCTCGGGGAAGACGTCTGGAAGAGGCATAACACGTGGAACTAGAACAATCTACCCCGGTGGACGAAATGAAAGATTAGGTACGAAATTTCAATTGCCTGAAGAAGGCTGGAGCGTACAACAGCCGAAAAGTTGTGAATATTGCAATGAAGATTAGAATAACAGTCCGAATAATTTGAATAATGTTTTGTTTTTTTTTTTCTTTTTTTATCCCATGACCCGGAGGGGCACCATGTCTACTGCACCCACAGTGATTCTTAGGATCGATAGCTTGACCCTATTCAGGTCAGTTTTGAATTCAGAGTTTTTCCTTCTCCTGGACCGGTTGCCACCCAAGAATATAGAAATCTGTCCTGCTGTTGGAGGCAGAAGAAAGGGATTCATACCTTTCTCAGCGGTATTAGCATGTAAGTGAATGTAATGGATCCGACTGGAATTCGAACTCGGCTCTCCTATTTCTCAATCCGAGCCGCTATCTATTACTCCACTTAAAAATAATGTAATTTAAATTTAGTTTCTATTACCTCTCTGATATTTTTGTATAAACATTTTCAGCTAGAGATCTATTGTATAAACTTCTTCTTCCACTTGCGTTTTTTACTCTGGGCATAGCTACATAGGAGGTGACAATGAGAGAAACATTTAGATAATTTTCTAATGTTTATATTAGTAATGAAATATTAATTAAGAAAACTTGTTTAAAATTCGGTAAGGTTTTAAGAAAATCTAATTAAACAGAACATTTAGGTAATTAGAAATACCTGTGAAAAATTCACGCTTTTCTTAATTGAATTCTCGTATGAATCTTTATCCTTAATTTAATGATTGAGTAAGCCCATGGCGAGTTCTACAACAGTAAAATATCCTTAGAAATTCCCTTGTCACATCGTTAAATGTTTGAGCCTAACAATTTTAACAAAAAATATTGCGATAACAATAATAAATATGAATGCTGGGCGTTATTTTAAGAAGTAAGGTGGTACAAATGAAAAGATCTGAATTTGATAACTTTTTCCAGTTCACTGAAAGAAACGTTAAACACATTACACTGTAGTCGTCTCTTCTATTTTCACTTCTTTCTCTTTTTCTTTCTTTCTTTCTTTCTTTCTTTCTTTCTTTCTTTCTTTCATTCTTTCTTTCATTCATTCTTTCTTTCTTTCATTCTTTCTTTCTTTATTTCTTAATTTCTTACTTTCTTCCATTTTCTCCCTGAAGTCAAGTATCGTCTTTCATATGTCATACCACAAGATCAAAACGAAATAGTCCGTTATTTATTAGATATTGGCAAGAGGGCATGGTCGTGCCAACTAAAACAGTGACACAAAGAATCATAATATGATTCCATAATTCTTTTTCAGATCAGTTCGACTAATTTCTAGATACACTATTTACATTATTCGGACTATTGTCCTCATCTTTGTCGCCATATTTATTACACAAGAAAACATGGCGCTAATTAGATCCAGTGACAGGTCCCAAAGAGTGTGAGTGCAATACCTGGTTAAGGCAGTGGAGAACTTGAAGAAGGGAATTAACAGGAGATAACTGATAACTGACATCCATTAAACATGGCACATGGAACTAGAACAGTCTACCCCAGTGAGCGAAATAAAGGGTTCAGTTCGACATTCCAAAAACGTGAAGAAGGCCAGAATGTACGACGGCCGAAACGTTGTAATAAATATGGCAACAAAAACGAGGGAAATAGTTCGAATAATGTAAATAGTGTACATAAAACCTCATCTCAGAAATAGAAACAGATACGGAAAAGGCCGAAACGTTGTGATAAATATGGCGACAAAGATGAGAATAATAGTTTGAATAATGTAAATAGTGTACATAATACCTCATCTCAGAAATATAGACAGATACTAATTTCTTGTTATTAAAAATGTCAGACGCCAGCAATGTAAAGAACAAAACTTTCTAGGTTTTCTACTGAATTGCTACGGAATTTTGACAAGGCAGAGGCAAATTTGTCATGTACAAACACGATGAATGTTTTCAAATAATTGTCGAAAGAAATATTGCTCATGGCAATTTTTAAAAATTAAAGGAATTTAAAAATTAAGAAAAATAACACAGACGTGATATTTATTAAAATATTTTGAAATTTTTGTGCAAATTAAATATAAAGGCAATTTGTTCGAAAAAAAACTGATTACTGAAATAAAACTTTCTCCTCATTTTAGATAGAAGTTTCTCTGCCCCGGGCACACCAACATTGCAATAAAAGAAGAGGAGTCAGTGTAATAGTGATGCCAGAGTGGCAATGGTCACGTGGAATGGTCAAACTACGATTATTGTCCTTGTCCCATATGCATATGTAAGGTGCTCCCCATGTTAAAACGACTTTGTGTTACACCCAGCCATGGTGGGGAAGTCGGGTAAGGATACATGTTTATGTTTAAGGGAAGAGACTGTTTATTTGACTGATGGAAGGAAATATAGTCTAACGCGAATTTATGAGAAAAACACAATTGGTGTTCATCTTGATGACAATTTAATCTTCCTTTTGGTGCCATCTCTATTCAGGGTGCTCGTAGGGTGCCATGTCTTTTCCTGTCTTTTGTTATTCTGAGTAGGTTTTGAAACATTCCTATGCTTCTTTGCTTTCTTCTGACATACAATCTCAAAAAATCCGTAAGTAGGTTAGACACAATTTCCACCTGTTCCTTAAACAGCTTTTGTCCTGTTAATGTCAGAGTATCCGCTGTTCTTTCATTATGTCTCGTAAAAATCGGAACTCTTTCTGATTGTAAATAAATTTCACAAATTCTTAAAAGCTTCTCTATTGTTCACATGATATATACAGGATTCTCAGACTTTCTTGGGAAAAAAATTCTGTTCCTTCAATCCTCTTCATCTGTTAAAGAATACTTCAATATTCTCTGCCATATAGAAGATTAGATATTACATAGCGATCCAACACTCTTTTCATTGTTTCTAAGGACACTCGTCAGTAGAACCACATCTCTGTCCCTTCAAGTCTCTTCTTCATCTGTGAGAAGATTGTCCAGCATTCACTGCCATATAGGAGATTAGATATTACATAGCCATCCAACACTTGTTTCTTTGTTTCTAAGGACACTCGTCAGTAGAACCACATCTCTGTCGCTTCAAGTCTCTTCTTCATCTGTGAGGAGATTGTCCAGCATTCACTGCCATATAGAAGATTAGATATTACATAGCCGTCCAACACTCTTTTCATTGTTTCTAAGGACACTCGTCAGTAGAACCACATCTCTGTCCCTTCAAGTCTCTTCTTCATCTGTGAGAAGATTGTCCAGCATTCACTGCCATATAGGAGATTAGATATTACATAGCCATCCAACACTTGTTTCTTTGTTTCTAAGGACACTCGTCAGTAGAACCACATCTCTGTCAAGTCTCTTCTTCATCTGTGAGGAGATTGTCATTCTTCATATGATTAGATATTACATAGGTCCAACACTCTTTTCATTGTTTCTAAGGACATTCACTGAACCCATCTCTGTCCCTTCAAGTCTCTTCTTCATCTTAGAAGATTGTCCAGCATTCACTGCCGATATTACATCCAACACTGTTTCTTTGTTTCTAAGGACACTCGTCAGTAGAACCACATCTCTGTCGCTTCAAGTCTCTTCTTCATCTGTGAGGAGATTGTCCAGCATTCACTGCCATATAGGAGATTAGATATTAGCCGTCCAACACTCTTTTTTTGTTTCTAAGGACACCGTCAGTAGAAACATCTCTGTTTCAAGTCTCTTCTTCATCTGTGAAGAGATTTCCAGCATTTGCCATATAGGAGATTAGATATTACATAGGTCCAACACTTTTCTTTATTTCTAAGGACACTCGTCAGTAGAACCACATCTCTGTCGGTTCAAGTCTCTTCTTCATCTGTGAGGAGATTGTCCAGCATTCACTGCCATATAGGAGATTAGATATTACATAGCCGTCCAACATTCTTTTCGTTGTTTCTAAGGACACTCGTCTGTAGAACCACATCTCTGTCGCTTCAAGTCTCTTCTTCATCTGTGAGGAGATTGTCCAGCATTCACTGCCATATAGGAGATTTGATATTACATAGCCGTCCAACACTCTTTTCATTGTTTCTCAGGACACTCGCCAGTAGAACCACATCTCTGTCGCTTCAAGTCTCTTCTTCATCTGTGAGGAGATTGTCCAGCATTCACTGCCATATAGAAGATTAGATATTACATAGCCGTCCAACACTTTTTTCTTTGTTTCTAAGGACACTCGTCAGTAGAACCACATCTCTGTCGCTTCAAGTCTCTTCTTCATCTGTGAGGAGATTGTCCAGCATTCACTGCCATATAGGAGATTAGATATTACATAGCCGTCCAACATTCTTTTCGTTGTTTCTAAGGACACTCGTCAGTAGAACCACATCTCTGTCGCTTCAAGTCTCTTCTTCATCTGTGAGGAGATTGTCCAGCATTCACTGCCATATAGGAGATTTGATATTACATAGCCGTACAACACTCTTTTCTTTGTTTCTAAGGACACTCGTCAGTAGAACCACATCTCTGTCGCTTCAAGTCTCTTCTTCATCTGTGAGGAGATTGTCCAGCATTCACTGCCATATAGGAGATTTGATATTACATAGCCGTCCAACACTCTTTTCTTTGTTTCTAAGGACACTCGTCAGTAGAACCACATCTCTGTCGCTTCAAGTCTCTTCTTCATCTGTGAGGAGATTGTCCAGCATTCACTGCCATATAGGAGATTAGATATTACATAGCCGTCCAAGATTCTTTTCTTTGTTTCTAAGGACACTCGTCAGTAGAATAACATTTCTGTCGCTTCAAGTCTTTTCATCTGTTCCAACACTCACTGCCATAGAGATTCAATATTACATAGTCCAGTACAACTAAACATAACATTTTTTTCTTTTTAATAAGGATCTTATCCTTGTCCATCAGTAAAAGTTCAACCTGCCAAGGTTTCTTCGAACAAGTACTTCCATTCTTCTTTTTTGATCTTGTTGTTACCAGGTTTTGGTCCATAAGGTATGGACCCTTTCCATCTGAAATGTTTTATAGGGAAGAAATTTTTTTTTCTAGAAAAATAAGGCAGACTGAAAATTATTCTCATTAGCTTACCTCATTACCAGCTACGTACGATATAGAAGCGAGTTCATTTTCAGCAAGTCCGTCTTATACAAATGATTCCTTATTTGTCGTAATCCGATAAATGTTCCGGCTCTTTACTGGTAAAAATACAATGTCCTGAAGTTAATGCTGCCCTGATATATACGTTTATCCGAAAGGACAACGTCTGCCGTTACAAACAAATTTCTCACTCTCCAGCTGAGTTTTCTAACGAACGTTAAAATAATTATAAAAATACTTGAAGTAGAAGAATTAATTCCTATCCGATTATAATTAAACTTTTTTTGTACTGTTATTATACAAAATTTTGGTTGTTCTCTGCTACGGCCTTCCAGAAGAACACATAACATATAAATGTAATACAAGGTACTACAATCACCGACGAAATTATTCTTATACAAATCAGTTTTGAATATTTTTATCCATTTCTCAGAAACTAATTCTTGTATGGTGCCAGTTTTTTTATATGTTAATAAGCAAAAAAAAAGGAGTATAAAACTCAATTTTCAGGGCAATAGATTAAATACAACAAATTTGACAGGCGAATTATTGTGCTTATTAACATATAAAAAACCTGGTATTGATGGGTGACTGTATTTATTATTGGATAACCGAAGCAGGCAGTAGAAAATATCGGCCGAAATGTTGAAATAACAAAAAGCAAAAAAATAATATGAATGGTACCAGTAATTCGAAGAACACTCGCAATTATAATAACACGGGGCACCATCAGGGTATGTGACTATTTCGTAGAATCATTTCTCGACAAAAGACTAAATTGGCTGTAATCCCGTCTCATCTGTCTTTTTCGAAGACGGGTTCCTCTTCAGAAGCCGACAATTATTCGTTATTCAGTTTGTCAGCCGGAAGTTGGTGTTGATCAGAACATTTCCCACTTGGGGAAGAAGGCCCTGACGCTGGGTCAACCGACACTGATTGAGATGTTTGGCCAAACACCAATGCATTATCAGATTATTGATTTTTTTTCTTTTAAATAGTTGATAGCGTTCACCGAATTACGTTAGATTGTTGTCGGCCAAAGTAGAGAGTCAGGAAAAATGTCTTCGTTTGTCTATAACCTAGCCTTCGGTTAGATGTGTGTCCGCCTTGCTGGGGCACAAATACTTTAAAGAATTGTCTATTAAACTAGATTGTACCTATAATTAAAGAATAATAAAATATAATTCTTTTGATTCACTAAAGGAATATAAGACAAAAAGGATTGCCTTAGGGAGGAATTATCAAAAAGCGAGCAATTATATATATATATATATGTGTGTATGTGTGTGTGTGTGTGTGTGTGTGTGTGTGTGTGTGTGTGTGTGTGTGATAAAATATAGTTTTAAGGTATGATAAATTTACAGGTTTAAAGTGGTCAATATCAGGAACAGATTATATAGATCATATGTAAATATAAAAATGGATATTGAAGTCATCATCGAAATTCGATAGTCTGTTTCATGCTAAAAGCAATCGTCAAGTCATGTTTAGTATGAACCCGACTGTCACTTGTATGCGTTGACTTCAATGTCCACGATTATATTTCTGCTCTATCTCTGATATTGAACAATTTAACCATAAATATGGCACACCTATCAACTGTATTTTATCATTTACTAGCAGTAGATCCCGGCGTTGCCCGGGGATGAAACAGTAAGAGATAGATCAAGTATCGACCATCATAAAGACTGAAAAATAAAATTGACAAAGATTATTGTTTAAGGTTGACGGACACGCATGTCTTAATAGTTCTATTTTTTTACGAATTGGTCAAACCCAAACTCAAACAAAAACATTGTTTTCAATCGTTATGAGTCTACCGATTGAATAGAATTTTATTATAAACAATTGTCTTGTAAATGGAATTTTTAAAGCATTCTGAATGTAAAAATAAAGAAAAAAGTGTGCAAGACAATAAGAAGCACTACCTGCCAAAAAAAAGTGAAGTTTTGTTGAAATCGGTTGAAAAATGTAGGAAATCCGATACCATATATAAACGAACACACGCACACACAAAAAACCAAGCGGGGTTTTATAATAAGTATAACTCGACATTAATAAGTATAACTCAATATGAGTTGTCCCCCTTTCATTAATGCTTCTTAATCGTGTTTTCAAATTGATTTCGTGCAAAAACAATTGTGTTTTTCCAATTTTTGGCGCTGTCAAAACCATCGCAAGGTAATTTTACATAGTCCTATGAAGTTTTGTTGAAATCGGTTGAAAAATGTAGGGAATCCGATCCCATATATAAACGAACACACGCACACACACGCACAATCTGCGTTTTATAATAAGTAAGATATATATATATATGTGTGTGTATATATATATATATATATATATATATATATAATATATGGATGACTATATATATATATATATATATATATATATATATATATAAATATATATATATATATATATATATATATATATATATATATATATATATATATGTAAAAAAACGATCACCATGGTGTTATTTATTTCGTTAAGATCAAAAAAATCCGATCTCAACACATCGGACCTCTGTATACAAATATCTGATGAGTCACGATCGGAATTTTCTGATATTAACGTTGGTTTCTTTATTATTATTACTGCTTTCTCTCCCCCCCCTTTCTCTCTCAATATATATATATATATATGTGTGTGTGTGTGTTTGTGTGTGTGTGTGTGCTGGACTCTCTCGTCGTATTAGACGTATAAGAGTAAAGCAACTAAGTTCCTAGGAAGCAAAACATCCAGATACCTGCACATATGGTTTGATAATCGTGGTTAAGGCTGTGTACAGCCAACCACATTTTTTGACGACCCGAATACAGACACCTTGTGCACTACGTGCTACAAGGTCCCCAAACGACCCTTCGCAGGATTTGTATTCAGAGTTAACCTTCTCCTTGACCAGTTGCCATCCAAGGCTATAGAACCCATTTTGTTCTGCTTTTTACCCATAGCTGGAGGGAGAAGAGGATTAATTCTGTTCCAAAGGGTATTTGCACGTTAGTAAATGTAATGGATTTCACTTGAACTCGGCTCACCGATTCGTCAATCCGAGCCACTATCGACTCTCTCTCTCTCTCTCTCTCTCTCTCTCTCACTATATATATATATATATATATATATATATATATACTCTTTATTATGGTATGTAAAATCGCTACATCTAGTAATCAAGTACTAGTATTAGTAGTATTAATATGCAACTGATCATAATACCTCATCTCAGAGATATAGAGGACGAAATGTTGGGAATATGGCAATTAAGACGAGGATAACAGTTCAAATAATGTAAATAATGCAAGTAATCATGATAACTAATTTCAGAGATATAGAGGCCGAATTGTTGTGAATATAGGAATTAAGACGAGGATAACAGTTCAAATAATGTAAATAATGCAAGTAATCATGATACCTCATTTCAGAGATATAGCGGCCGAAATGTTGTGAATATGGCAATGAAGATGAGATTAACAGTTCAAATAATGTAAATAATACAAGTAATCATAATACTTCATCTCAGCGATATAGACAGAGAAAAAATCTCTAAAAGTTTAAATAGTCAAAGTATGTGTTACGAAGTGAATTGACTGTCGTTTACGTTTGACTTTTGTCGTAACACAATCTTCTTCGCTTGAAAGATTCGCTCTCTATCCCTTGTACGCCATGTCGTCTAAAGCGGCGTAAATATCAGAAGAGCCTGCTAGGTCATAATGGTGATTAACGCATCGTTCACGGCAAGCAACTGAGTAATTTCATTTCAAACACAAGCAAAGGAGAGCCCACTCGATTCCGAACCCCATGCCAACCAGCTGCGACACAAGACGGGGCGAAATTTCACCACCAACAAACAAAGGATGTCAACGAAGGACAGTGACGTCATATATGTGAGATGATGACTTATGCGACAAGCAAAGTGGCTGCGTCTACCCCCGGTCTACAACAAAAATGACTCAGAAAAGAGAATTTCCTCGAGATCATTATGAGTAAACGGACCCGTCATACAGCAGCGTAGGATATATTAAACAAAGACTCCAAAACTTTCATTCGTTTTATTGATTAGATGAGAGGCGTGGTTGAAAAGTTCTCGGCCTGAACGATTTTGGTAAGTCTGATCAAATGAGTAATCAACAGAATGGTTCTACAATCCAGGCTGGGCCGGCAGCAGAGATTTCCAGAAGACCCATGTTGATAATGACGGAGCAAAAACAAAAAGCGTATATCGATTAGAATTTTTTCGTATTAAAGATAATGCAGAAATGTTTGTGCAATTAGATTTTTTACATATACAAAGCTAAACAGTAATTTGTGGCAGTGGAGCTTAATATGAAATCGCAATGAGAATAACGGAACGGATTTATTAAAGAAATATTTCAAAACATACAGCATTCTAATCATTACATTACTTACATTCCCTCTAAGGATTAAATATATAACGAATTGGATTTATTAAACAAATATGTCAAAACTTTCATTCCCTCTAATGATTAAATATATAACGGATAGGATTTATTAAACAAATATGTCGAAACTTTCATTCCCTCTAATGATTACATATATAACGGATAGGATTTATTAAACAAATACATCAACACTTTCATTCCCACTAACGATTACATATATAACGGATAGGATTTATTAAACAAACACGTCAATACTTTTATTCCCTCTAATGATTACATATATAACGGATAGGATTTATTAAACAAATACGTCAACACTTTCATTCCCTCTAATGATTACATATATAACGGATAGGATTTATTAAACAAATACGTCAAAACTTTCATTCCCTCTAATGATTACATATATAACGGATAGGATTTATTAAACAAATACGTCAATACTTTCATTCCCTCTAACGATTACATATATAACGGATAGGATTTATTAAACAAATACATCAACACTTTCATACCTCTAATGATTACATATATAACGGATAGGATTTATTAAACAAATACGTCAATACTTTCATTCCTTCTAACGATTACATACACAACGGCTTGTATTTAATAAACAAATACGTCAAAACTTTTATTCTCACTTAAGTTTACATATATAACTGATACGATTTTTTAAACACGTAATGCGTCAAAATTGTCATTCCCCCTAATTATTACATTTATAACGGTATTGTGTCTTATTCTCATGCGTCAAAACTTTACTACCGCTAATGGTAAATTTTTTATAAGGATAGCTTAGATTTGGTCCAATGAGATTCGAAATTAATAGCCATTCGTAATTATTCTTGCGAGGCAAGCTTGCTAAAAATTACACTACGACGATTTGACATTTTGTGTAATGATTTCAAATCTGACAATGAGGATTTATTCAACGCTTGAGTGACTAAACGAAATTCTAACAATCATGGTATAAATGAATCAGTAAGTTTCATAGTTTTCCTTTTCCTACATGAGTTGTCATCCAAATCTATAGAACCTGGTATGTTCTGCTATTTATCTATAGCTGGAGGGAGAAGAAGAAGATTGATACATTTCCCAAGGGTATTAGCATGTAAGTGTAATGGATTCGACTGTAATTCGATCTCGTCTCTCTTATTCCTCAATCCGTGTCACTATCCAATACTCTACCATCAGTCCGTTATATGTCATGCGTGATACATGCTTAGGTGATCATGTATCTTTCGATAAATGACTGACGAGGCAGATTTTTTTCTTACAGTATATTGCCATTTTTTTTCTGCAGTAGACAAGTGGCCATCAAATGCTATAGAACTCGGTCTGTTCTGTTATTTACCCATGGGGGAAGAAGTAGAGGACCCATACCTATCCCCAGGGTAATAGCTCGTAAGTGAATGTAATGGATTTGACTGGAATTCGAACTCTGCTCTCTGATTCCTCAATCAGAGCTGCTATCCACTTCGCCATCGTGCCTCCAATTTGTTTGTTTTTTTTATAATATGCATTCGCACTGCTTATCATTTTATAATCGACGTTCACATTTTCTTACCACTACTCCTTTTCTACTGCCTACATTAAATCATTTTTGCATAATTATTCATATCTTTTGGTAGAAGAATAGATATCCATTGCAGATAGATATTTAGAGATTTTAAACTAAATTATAATTTTAGCTCCCAATAGATCAACCGTTTGACAAATTCTGACTGTTCGGTGGATTATTGAGCGCCAAAGAGCAAAACATCTACAGCCTGACCTACTTTTTTTCTAGAGTTCTCTGAAGACTTCGATTCTTTACAGTGGGAGAAAATAAAGTTTTTCTGGTATATGGCACCGCCTCTACCCACCGAGACAGTAACTGCCATAAAGATGCTATAGAAAAATACCAAATCTTTGGTTAGATCCTCAGACAGAGACACTAACTTCTTCGACATTAAAGCAAGGGTCCTTCAGGGTGACACTCTTGTACCGTTTCTCTTTGTCGTCACCATTGATTACGTATTGAGAATTTCCCCTGACATCATCCAGGTTTTACTTTATCACCAAGTCGCTCAAGTTGATATCCTGCAAAATTGTTGACCGATATTGGCTATTAAGCTTATGTAGCTATCACCGCAGACACCATTACCAATGCCACAGTTCCTAAGTTGTTGGAACTTTGCTTTGGCCAACCCTTTCTTCAGATTTCTAAAGGTTTACAGCTCAAATATTTCAATAACAAAAATTGGTAAGCTCGGCCATTTCTATACTAGAAGCATTCTGGCAGGGGCAAAGAATCTACAGGCCACATTACTTTTTGTAGATTTCTCTAAAGTCTTCGAATCTGTATATAGGGGAAACATAGAGAAGATCCTTTTGGAACATGTTACCTCACCAACACCCCTGACCTTGGAGACAGTAGCTGCCATAATGACATTATACAAAAAAAGATAATAGATCATCCAGACAGACACACTGGTTTCTTTGACATCAAAGCAGGGTCCTTCAAGGTGACACTCCTGCACCTTTTCTCTTTGTTATCACCCTTAGCTACGTATTGAGAACTTCACTCGACAAATATCATCAACTAGTTATTTACATTATTTACAGTTTTCTTCATCTTTATTGTCATATTCATGATATTTCAAATCTTTGGTTAGATCCCTAGACGGAAACACTAGCTTCTGTGACATCAAAACAGGGTTCCTTCAGGGTGACACTCCTGCACCTTTTCTCTTTGTTATCACCCTTGCTTATGTATTGAGAGCTTCACTCGATAAACATTTAGGTTTTACTTTATCACTGATACTCTCAAGTCGATATCCAGCAAAAAAGTTGAATGCTATTGACTATGCAGATGACCCCGCTATCACTGTAAACACCATTACAAAAGGCCACAGTTTTCATACATCATCTGGAAAATGCTGCCAAAGATGTTGGACTCTATGCATATGCCTCTAAATCTGAATGCATAAGCTTTAACCAGCAATGCTCAATACAAACTGTCTCAGATGAATGAATAAAATCTGTCGAATCTTTTACATAAATAGGAAGCAAGATAAATTCGACAGAAAAGAATGTGAAAATTTGCATAGCAAGAGCGTCGTCCATCTTGAATAAAATGGAGGCAATCTGAAAATCTGATTTACCAGATAACCTCAAACGGAGATACTTTCGCGCAACTGTAGAGTCCGTGTTATTGTAGGGTGATCTTCTTGGGCATTAATTAAAACCCTTGAATTTAAGCTAGATAGAACCTACACATGGATACTAGGAACTATACTTAAAATCTGTTGAAGACAACATCCAGCTAACTCTCAACTCAAATCAGGACCCATCCCAGATATTTCTACAATTTTAAATGGACTCAGAATTCGCTTTGCGGGGCACTGCTGGTGAAGAATACAAAAACTCTTGAGTGATATATTGCACTGGACCCCTAGCCATAGCGCAAGACAAGTTGGTCACCCTGCAATCACCAAAATCGACCAACTATGTTATGACACAGAATGCCACTCTAATGCCCTTCGATCTTGATTCAGGACCATGATATTTGGTGTGATAGACTCATAAATGTCCGAGTTAACATGATCAAATAAAATTTAAAATTTCGACACTCTCTCGGAATATTTAACAGCGAGAATCATGCATAAATGCAATGTCATTTCTGTCTGAACTTCTGGGATTAGGAGTCCTCATCTTTGTTGCTGTTATCACAATGTTTCGGTCGACGTGCTCTCCGACCTTCAACAGGTGCATCTCTGAATTTCTAGGATAAGAAGTCATTATTTGCATGCTGACTATTGTCCTCGTTTTTATTGCTATTGTCAAAACTTTTTCGGCCGACGTGGTCTCCGACCTTCATCAGATGCATGTCTGAACTTCTGGGATGAGGAGGTATCATTATCTATATTATTTGCATACTGACTATTGTCCTCATCTTTATTGGTATTATATCAGCCTTCTTCTGTTGCTTGTTGTTTCTCATAAGCTTCAAGGACCTTTGAACCGAACACTTTATTTAATCTACGATTGTTATCGCTTCATATTTAGGGATATCTCCTCTTCTTATTTAATTGCTATAAAGTGTGCGTCTAACCCCCGTAACTCTGGTTAATAATTCTGTAAGGAAACATTGGAACAAAAGGTTAAGTGAAGAACATGTTTAATCACATGGGAGACATGAATTAATAATACAGTAATAGAGAATACCGTTGTTCAGTGCGGCAATGCGTACGACTCAAGTGCTTCACCTTACGACACACTTTGTGACGACCGTTCCTACGAACAGACTTTGTACACATAGCGGATGCACGATTCAGCAATTCGTGTAGAGAAGTTCAGTCGTCTTGCGACACAACCGTGTGGTACAAGGCTACAAGTATAGGGGTACTCAGTGATGATCGAATTCACTATCGAGGGTCAACATGCTTTTCATTACCCCACCGCGCGAGGCATAGATTCAGAGGGGCTGGAGTCAGATGAATGTTCTGACTATCTGTCAAATCTATCTTTGAAAAGAAAAAGAAAATTTTCTAATCTGCACATGACTTCGGACGTGGCACACGCGTCCATTTCTTCATCAACGTGTCAGCCATTAAATCCTACAAAAATGGTGGTAATTATTTGTTTGTACACATATCGCGTGGAGAGCCTCAAGAAAATCTGAGAAGACAACATGCGCGATTGTCAGTACCATTAAGACCCATTGAGAAAAATATGAACGCTTCCTTCACAACGAAACACACAGCTACGAAAACGTAGGGTTTTCGTTATGTGATAAAATTGAATCCAATAATGTTCAACATCCCCAAAATTAAATTTCCAGGTGTTTTATGAACCAATAAATAATACCGGAATATTAGATTGTAATTCTTATAAAACTGGACACTATTTACATTATTCAAACTATCGCCCTCACCTTTGTTGCCATATTTATCACAACGTTTCGGCCGTTATACGCCCCGGCCTTCTTCAGGTGGTTGGAATGTCGAACTGAACACTTTATTTTGCTCGCTGGGGTAGACTGTTCAAGTTTCACGTGCCATGTCTAATGGATGTTAGGTATCAGGTATCTCCTGTTAATTCCCCTCACCAAGTTCTCCACCGCCTTAAACAGATATTGAACTCACAACTCTTTGAACCCTGTCACTGGATCTAACCAACGCTTTTATCCACTGTGCCGTGTGTCCTTAAGGCATGTGGGACTAGGACAGTGTACGCCCCCCGAGCGAAATAATGGCTTCAGTTCGACATTCCAACCACCTGAAGAAGACCGGAGCGTACAACGGTCGAAACTTTGTGATAATTATGGCAACAAAGATGAAGGCAATACTCTGAATAATGTACATAATACCTCATCTCAGAAATACAGACAGTTATAAAATTGGTGTTTACGGTTGACATTAATGTCTGAAACAAAAGCGTGAAATAATACAGTAATAGAGTATACCGTCGTTCAGTGACAAGTATTCCAATGAGCAGACGTCATACCCATATCGGATGGATGAGTCCCTATTCAACAATTAGATTAGAAAAAGTCGGTCGTCTTTCTACACAATATTAATTCTGTTCAGTTATTGATTATACTGTTACTTTTGAGTCTAAATCAACACTATTGGGTCCATGGAAAATAATCGTGTGGATTTAAACCTTGGCACAGTGATATGGAGACAGTGACATTGTATTCAATCCAGAGTACTGTGCACAGACTCAATGGAAACATGGTCAGATTTCACAGAGCAGCACTAAATAAGAACACGATGAGATATCACTAGAAATGGTCAGCTGAATAAGAAGAATCTAACTTCCTGGATTAAATGGTCTATTCAAAAGAAAATTCTATTAGGTTACGGGAAACGAGAAACATCTGATGAAGTCTGGAAGGAATGCATATCGAAACGTTATGATTTTAACAACAAAGGTGAGTTTACGTGAATATATACAAATATATAATATAATATATAATACAAATAGGGATTGTCATTTGTAAGGAGTCTACAAAAGAAATAACGAATGGATATTTTTTTTTAAAGATCTTTACGATCGAAATAGACATTTCCGATATCCATTTCAAAAAGCTCGTTACGTAGATTGTCAGCTGCCTTCCACCGCCCTTCTGCCTTCCATATGTCTTGTGAGTATCAAATTCTCCAAGCCTTCCTTCCTCGTTTTATATCCCAAAATTTTAGCTGTTTCTTTCCGATTCTAATTCTATGTATAAGAACTCTTTTTGTTTTCTTTTTTATTAAGACTTCCTTAGTCCTGAGTATGACGATAAGCTACATTCGAAAGCAAATCGAGAAGTTTTGATGTGGGTGAAACCATTTCTTAATTGCTATTGTTCCCAGCTTCACTCTGACCCAGGGTGGTAGCACCTGTAAGGGTCCAAGGTGTGGGCAAATAATGAGCCACCAAACATTATAAAAGTATGAAAATACATTTTATAGAAAAAATATCATATAACATATTTATAATAAAATTACCAACAATACATTTCGAAAGCAGAATTACCAACAATGCATTTTATCTGTAATTGAAGGCATACAGATGTGCTCGAAACATTTTATCTGTAGTTGAATGTATAAAATTGTGTTCAAAATATTTAGATTTCGGCATTAAATAACCCATACAGATGTTGATATACCGCTAAACAAAATCAACCAACCTACAAACAATACATTTTATCTGTAGTTGAAGCTATAAGATTGTGTTCAAAATATTTAGATTTCGGCATTAAATCACCCATAGAGGTGTTGATATGCCGCTAAACAGTTTCAAGCAACCTACAAGCAATAACTTTTATCTGTAGTTGAAGCTATAAGATTGTGTTCAAAATATTTAGATTTCGGCATTAAATAACCCATAGAGGTGTTGATATGCGGCTAAGCAAAATCAACAAAAATAAGATTTCTTTTCTTGCCTCTAGTTTTCTCTTCGTCTGATATTAAATAGCAGTCCAGCACCCTTTTCTTTCTAACGAAATTTCTCTGTTTCCAAGTCCTTTGCTTAGCTTTTTTTAAAATGAGTCTGCTGCTATTCAAATGCGCGTTTGATGTCCAATACTGCTGTACTTTTGTGATGTTGCTCTTTTTCCTTTGCTGACAAATATCGATCCGGGGGTCATGTTAATTATTAATATAAAATTATGTACACAGTAACTATAGTTGAATTTATGCAATTGCTTTCAATTTATATTGAGTTGAAGCCATAAAATTGTGTTCCGCATATTTCAATTTCGGCATTAAATAACTCATAGAGGTGTTGATATGCCGCTAAACAAAATCAACTAATCAATCAAAGCAAAATGTCCCAATCTTTGATCAGTCAGATTATCAAAAAATTAAGACAGTTAAATCATTAAAATCATTGAAGAAAGAAGTGAACAGGTAGACCCTAACCCTAAACAAGAAACAAGGGATTCATTTATGTCCCAGTTCAATAAAAATAGAAAGATTACTTGTAATTTAAAATTAAAAAAAATAAAACTATGTAGTAATTGTTCTACGAAACAGTTTTTATTTTTAATTTAAAAAAGGCAATGTATTATATGTCTATTTGATTCACCCATCAACTTTTTGAAGCTGCTAGTTCTGGGTAAGACCTCTGATCGGGAGATTCGAAGTTTTGAGAAACGTGGAACCACCTCTTAATTTCGGTTGTTCCTATGTCCAACCTCACCCGGTGTAGTAGCACCGGTTAGGGCCCCGGTTATGGGCAGATAAGTATATTCCAGTTTGAAGCAATCGGATGTCTACTAAACTGATGAGATGAGATACAGTGAAAATACTCTGCCTATGGATTATATATATATATATATATATATATATATATATATATATATATATGTGTGTGTGTGTGTGTGTGTGTGTGTGTGTGTGAATTTGTCTCTTTTCATAGTATTATGGTGTAATTTTTGTTTCACTCACTGACCTCTACACGTTGTTGAGTAAATTGTAAGTAGAATCGGACAGGACATCCTAATGATATATTGAATTCTTGTTATAAATCTATCAATCAGTCAATTTATCTATCTTTTATATATATATATATATATATATATATATATATATATAGAGAGAGAGAGAGAGAGAGAGATAAATAGATAGATAGATAGATAGAGAGAGAGAAATATGACAAAATGGAAAAGTTTTTGTTCCAGTTAGTCAGATTTTTTAAAATACTCTTAGTAGATATATAAAATTTTCCAACAAACACACACACACACACACACACACACATATATATATATATATATATATATATATATATCTCACGTGCTTTGAAGCCACCTCTGATGAGCTGTGACACAACGAATTAGTCTGTGTCTGTATGATATATACAATGGGGGGGAATAAATATTCGTACACATGAAAAATTGTATTTTTATGAATGCAAAAGCCTTAACTAAAACAAATTTTGATATATTTTATGTGTAAAGATACATTTTATTAAAAAATAATAATAAACTTAATTAATTCTTATTCTAACAGAAATTAATGGATTTTTTTCATTTTAACTGATGAAAAACATATTCGTACAAAACAAAAAAATCATAATAACTTAATTTAATACTTTGTGGAATATCCTTTATTGAGTTCAACAGCTACCAGTCTATTCCTGTACGTCTTAACTAATGATTTGCACACATTGAGTGGTATTTTGTCCCATTCTTCTTGGCATATTGTCTTCAAATTCTTGATATTTGTTGGTGCTATTTTCCAATTTGAATTTTCAAATATCGCCATAAATTCTCGATTGGGTCCAAGTCTGGGGACTGACTTGGCCATAGCAAGACAACAACGTTACTTTCAGCTAACCTTGTAGATCTAGCGGTATACTTAGGATCATTATCCAGTTGGAAAACCCAATCAGGAGGTAGCCGAAGTCTCTCAACAAAACGCATTAAATTGTCTTGCAGGATTTTCTGGTATCTTTCGGCATTCATCTTGCCATCTATTATTGATATTCTGCCAACACCTTTTGCAGAAAAACAGCCCCAGATCATGATACTGCCACCACCAAACTTTACAGTTGGTAACGTGTTCTTTGG
Organism: Acanthosepion pharaonis; assembly: GCA_903632075.3. Lineage (NCBI taxonomy): Eukaryota > Metazoa > Mollusca > Cephalopoda > Sepiida > Sepiidae > Acanthosepion > Acanthosepion pharaonis. The sequence continues at coordinate 719,660 of CAHIKZ030000330.1, forward strand.
TAAGTAGGCTTCACCGTCCTTTCTCCACACATTATTTCGATAATTATGACTAAACAACTCTATTTTAGTTTCATCTGTCCATAGTACTTTTCTCAAAATGAATATTCTTTATCCTTATGCTCTCTAACGAATTTTAGTCTAGCGTCTCTGTGTCGTTTCAAAAGGAGTGGAGTCTTCCTTGGGATGCGTGATTTCATACCGTTTTTGTGTAGTTCATTACTTATTGTACGCTTGTTTACTTTAATCCCTAATGCACGCAGATGTTCCTGCAGCTCTTCTCGGGTAACCTGTGGATTTTGTTGGATCTGGCGTCCTAATATCCTTGCTGATCTTAGAGAAATCTTCCTCGGAGCACCTGTTCGTCTTTGGTTTTCGACGCTGTTACGAGTTTTAAACCTTGTAATGAACGAAGCAATTGTAGTAAAAGGAATATTCAGGTTGTTAGAAATCGTTCTGTAACTGTTCCCATCTTTCCAAAGAGACAAAATGTGTTGTTTTTGTGAAATAGGCAATTCTTTACCTTTAGGCATTATTAGAACCTTCTCGTAAGACAAGAAATTGCAGAATGCTCTGATAATGGCTAATAGCGTTAACTATAATTACTGATAACATGACTGGAACATTCTAGAAAATACATTTTTCATAATTAATTGATTATTTTTTTCTAATAATTGATTTGTACGAATACTTTTTTTCACCAGTTATAATTTAAAAAAATGCATTAATTTCTGTTAGAATAAGAATTTAATTAAGTTTATTATTATTGTTTTAATAGTATGTGTCTTTATACATAAAATGTGCCGAGATTCGTTTTATTTAAGGCTTTACATTTGTAAAAATACAATTTTTCAAGTGTACGAATATTTATTTTCTATATATATATATATATATATATATATATATATATATATATATATATATATATATATATATTCCTAATTAATCAGGTACTAACTACTTAGGTTTTTACCACATGGGATCATGAGGTGTACTGGCCAAGAAGGAATTAACGAGTAACAAATGTATTGATAAAATTACAGGTAAAACCTAAAATTAGCATAAGCCTAAAAAGTCATAAAATATGTGACTAAAAAAAAAAAAAGGAATAAAACTTTATTCTAATAACCAGGCTTTCGTATACCTGCATCTATTAAGGATTTCTAATCTCTGGTTCATTTTTGGTTTATCGAAGGTATCTATTGCTAACTTCTTCCTCCATACATAATATACAGCACTTGTTGCAGGCTTTATATGTGCAACATTATTTTAATATTATATTAATATTTTAGAATGGGATCCGTTCTATCTTCTTGTTTAATACTTCAAACGTTTTTAGATAAGTTAGTTTTATATCTATACTTCTCATTCTTGAAGCTACTTATATGATTTATATGACTACAGTATCGCTTTTTAAAATTGTCTTCAATGGAGCCTATGTTCACATTTTATTCTCGTTATGGGTGATTTAATTACTTCTACTAAATTCAATTTTATAGACGACACATTCTTGTTGACACTTGCCCTTGAATGGGCAGGTGTCTTTATTCCTACAGTTACATTTAGCGGGGTTAATGTCTGATTTGGTTATGATTTTTTTCCTATTCAATTTAGGAATTAAACTAGCCATATTTGGCATACAGCTTTAGCCGAGTTTAATGTAATTTATATTGAAAATTTTGTTCGTTATGTTGGACGGGAAGAAACTCTTTTCTAATAATTAAAACATATTTTTCTTATTTTGGTTTTAACGGCTAGATTATATGGAGGGTTAAACAATAAAATATTCCTAGCCCTATTCTTCATTTTCTTTTGTTTACTAAGAGGAAAATATCTCAATTTAATTTTGAGCCCACTAATTTCTAAGGCTTATTCATACTCTATGATGATTAAAAATACTAACATTCGAAGAATTGGTAAATAGTCTAAAAACTGGATAGCACAATTTTCAAAGAAATTGGTATCCGAGAAAATGGTAGAAAAATAATCAGCACCCTATTTCCATCAAAGGTAGGTTCCAACTACCTGATGCATGTTTTATAACAAATCCCCAACGGTATTAGTTTTAGATTAATTTAGGGCTAGGAATATTTTATTGTTTAACCCTCCATATAATCTAGCCGTTAAAACCAAAATAAGAAAAATATGTTTTAATTATTAGAAAAGAATTTCTTCCCGTCCAACATAACGAACAAAATTTTCAATATAAATTACATTAAACTCGGCTAAAGCTGTATGCCAAATATGGCTAGTTTAATTCCTAAATTGAATAGGAAAAAAATCATAACCAAATCAGACATTAACCCCGCTAAATGTAACTGTAGGAATAAAAACACCTGCCCACTCAAGGGCAAATGTCAACAAGAATGTGTTGTCTATAAAACTGAAATTAGTAGAAGTAATTAAATCGGAGAGCCTAGTTCGAATTCTAGTTGAATCCATTACATTCACTTATGTGCTAATACCCTTGGGGAAAGGCTGAATCCTCTTCCCCCCACCCCAGCGATAGGTAAATAGCTGAACAGGAAGGATGGCAACTGGTCGGCCGCAGAAAGAAATGGTAACCTACTGCGGGTAAAAAAGTTTGCCTCGTCAGTCATGTATCGAAAGATATATGATCGCCCAAGCGTGTATCACGCATGGCACATAACTGACTGATTTTATGTCTATTGGATTCATGAGAGAGTATTAGTCCTGGGCAGGACGATAAACTACATCTGGTAGCAAGGCATCTGATAGCGAGATTGGATGTTTGAAGAGCGTTGAACCACATCTTGATGGCTATTATTCCCAGATCCATCATCACCAGAGTGGGTCGTATCTGTTAGGGCCCGAATTATGGGCAAATAATGAACATCCAAACAAAAATCAAGATATTAGGAAAGTATAAAAATATTTTTTTATAATAAAAATTACTAGCAATGCATTTTTATAACAATTATCAAGATTTTTTTTGTAGTGAAATTAACTGTTAAGGGGTCCATGCCTTTTTCATACAAGTGGACTCGCCTAGTGTGTATTTGTACTGCTGCCGGTGAATACCCGGGAGTCGGGAGTTAGACGAGAGATACAGTGATACAGTGAGAGAGTGAGCTAACCGCTTTGTAGGAGTCACAGTTGCGAGCACGTAGATTCAGAAGGAAGTCATACTTCGATACTGAATTTCCCAGGCTATATATATATATATATATATATATATATATATATATATATATATATTATTGCTACTAACCGCATTTCTGGATCTACTAACCGTATTACCAATTGTATTATTACGTCAATACATTTATTTGCTATATTTATATTTCTGCTTTTGTCATTCATTTGAGACTGGATTTCATCCCGGAATCCACAACATTAACAAAAAATCAATGTTTATAATAAAAATGGAAGAAAATTAAAAAAAAAAAAACAATTTGCTATGATTAATTGAATTTATTGGAAGGAAAAACTAATTTTCACTTCTCGTTTGATTTTGTAAGGTTATTTAGTAAAAAAAAAATACAGCTAAGTAATAATTATTTTATCATGAAATTAATTATAAAGTTTGAATTTTTTTTATTTCGGCATTAAATAACCCATATGTTTTGATATGCAGCTAAACAAAATCAAACAAGCCGACCCTGTGGAATATTCGGTCGATTTAAGAATATGAGAGATGAGATAAATGTCTTCTCGTATAAAATCTCGTATAAAATCTCGTATTAAATCTCGTATAAAATCTCGTACATAGTCGCAAATCGTTTTTTTTTTTTCCTTTTACAGAGATTCAGAAAAAAGTTTATAATATAAAAACTTTTTTCTCATTATTTTGCTTCAGATACCGAGTTTTTGATAAAACTACATTTTTTGGATGTTCAAGATTCCCCCGCAATCAAAAAAAATCAAACGACAAAGAAATGCATTGCTCTTTATCGCACCCAGCGTAATTTAGTGCGAGCATGTACACCGCAATTTAAATTTCCCTTATCCGGAACAAGGTTATTCCAGCTGGCCGTTCATTAAGATCTCAACACTTTACTATGCATTTCACAACAATGTGTATCCTATTGATGAAACCAATTGTAATAACACATAGCTATTTATGAACATCGTATTGGCTGATACGTGGTCATATTAATCGAGCATTAAATTGGTCGACCTGGTGAATTTGATAGCATGTACGCAGCTGTAAGCGTCTTATCAATTTCTCTTGCAGCCAAAACACATTTCACAAACTCTTCGAAGCAAGATGTAAAAACAGAAAACATCACAGACACATAGATAGATAGATAGATAGATAGATAGATAGATAGATAGATGAATATTAACAGACTAATAGATAGATAATTATGCACATAGATAAATAGATAGATAGATAGATAGATAGATAGATAGATAGATAGATATTAACAGAACAAAAGATAGATAGATAGATAGATAGATAGATAGATAGATAGATATGAACATAAATAGATAGATAGATATTACCAGACTAATAGACAGATAATTATTTAAATAGATAGATAGATAGATAGATAGATTCGAATAGAGATAGATATTAACAGACGAAGAGAAGATAGATAGATATTAACAGACGAAGACATAGATAGATAGATAAATAGATAGATAGATATTAACAGACCAAGAGATAGATAGATACATAGATAGATAGATATGAACATAAATAGATAGATAGATATTAGCAGACTAATAGATAGATAATTATGTACATAGATAGATAGATAGATAGACAGATAGATTCGAACAGAGATATATATTAACAGACGAAGAGATAGATAGATAGATAGATAGATAGATATTAACAGACGAAGACATAGACAGATAGATAGATAGATAGATAGATAGATAGATAGATATTAACATAACAAAAGATAGATAGATAGATAGATAGATATTAACAGACTAATAGATAGATAATTATTTAAATAGATAGATAGATAGATTCGAATAGAGATAGATATTAACAGACGAAGAGATAGATAGATAGATAGATAGATAGATAGATAGATAGATAGATATTAACAGATGAAGACATAGATATATAGATAGATAGATAGATAGATAGATATTAACAGACCAAGAGATAGATAGATATGAACATAAATAGATAGATAGATATGAACATAAATAGATAGATAGATAGATAGATAGATAGATAGATAGATATTAACAGACTAAGAGATAGTTAATTATGTACATAGATAGATACATACATACATGCATACACACGAAGTGAGTGAAATAGATTTGAAAAAAGTTATCTTTCTGACTTCAAGTTGGTCAGATCCACCACACGTCACTTTATTGATTTCATTAACAACATATCCATCTCTTCCCCCAGCTATGGTTACAATAGCGGGATAGAGTGGCACTTGGTGGGCATATCTTCTTCTTCTTCTTCTTCTTCTTCTTCTTCTTCTTCTTCTTCTTTATATGTCGTGTCTTTTCAGGACGTAGGGGACCATGGCTCTCCACTTCTCTCTATTCCTTGCAAGTCTTAACAAGTTCCTTCCCTCTGCTTCATCCCCTAGACCACGTTCTGTCATCCACTTACTTAAGCCCGCCCGGTATATCACGCATTGTTTTCTCTTGTCACACTTTCCTTCTATTAGACCCGTGAGTATTAGATTCTCCAGACCCTCCTTCCTCATTATGTGTCCCAAAAACTTCAGCTGATATTAAGTATAAGCATCCTCCTTGTTTGCAACCTCTCTAAGACCTCATCGTAGCTCACACGCTCGTTCCATGATATCCTTAGCATCCTTCTGTAGAACCACATCTCCGTTGCCTCGGGCCTCTTCTTCATCTTTGAGGAAATTGTCCAAAGGAGGACGGCTGTCACGTAACAGCTCAGTGTTCTTTTCTAGGAGATGGAAAACTTTGAATTCAAACCACATGCTATTTTGTAGGCCTGCCTAACTCCTGAGGAACGGGATAACCTTAATATCCCTGATGCAAATGGAACCAGCAAACCATAGCATTACTCAGAACTTCGCTATGACCCACAGCTGTGAGATGGAAGGTAAGTGATGAATACAGCAGGCCAAAATGCTCTAACTGAATAATTAATGATGATAAAATTGTTTACACAATATTTAGATTTTCGACATTGACATGCCGCTAAAAAAAACAAAAAAACAATCAGATTAAGTACAAGTTGTGGATCCTTTTATTCGAAATTCCCAAATCCGAAACCCTCCAAAATCTGAAAGTTTTTCAAGTGTTGATATGACTTGCAACAAACGGAAAATTTCAAAAAGCAACATGGCTGCCCTCAGCATGATTATTGTGTTGCAACGTGACAAATAAAAAGCTGTTTTTATTTCAGTTTTCTTTACATTTAACTATAATCAGAATCCATGTAATGTTTTTTTTATACATATCGTGTAGCTGTATGCATTGTAACACTTTTATCAAAATGCAACATCTTTGGTAGTGACTGACAGCTTACCAAATTTTCCGTCTCACACTCATAGTGACGTCATCGATGATGTACCCTCCTCCTCCGGTTTCTCGCACCTGTTCTAGAAGTAGTGTTTGGTGTTGCATGTAGATATTTTTTTTGTAAGTAATAATCATGTTTTTTGGTTTTTTTTTCTTTTGTACACACACAGAAAGTAAAAATCATTATTCTTACGTGTAAACTTAATTTCACAATTTAAAAATCTATATAAGCATTATATAAATAGTATCATTCCATGTATCTGTAGGTGTACAAAATTTATCAAATCTCTATCTATAAAAGGCAGGATGTGTGTGTCTGTGTGTGTCTGTGTGTGTGTTTAACGAATGCACGGCCGCAATTTTCAACGGATTTGCACCAAAATTGACATGCACATGCTCCAAATTAGCGGGAAGGCCAAGACCGACTTTGCATTTCCCAACTCCCATCGATAGTGGAAATAATCGATTTTTTCATGCTTCTACGGCAGTTTTCATGTAGTTTGCGGCCATTTTGTACTGGCCAGAATGAGAGCCAATAGGTAGGAAGATTCTATTGGCCTGCGTGAGAGCCAACAGCTAACTGACACGAATGTTAACTAGCATGCCAGCATGAAAAAAAAATCGATAGCTGCATTCGTTACAAGTGGGAAAAATTTAAATCTGCATGGCACTTTACTCCATTTGGCTCATTCGCTTGCTTAAACTCAACGTTGATTCTGATTCCGCAGAACTGGGTTGGGTGTGAAAAAGTATTTGTTGTTAACATTCTTTTTTCATTCTGTTTTTCCAGTTACGAGTCCTTTTTTAAAGCTGATCGTTTTGTGTTCATTTTGTTTAGTTCTTTTTTCCTAACAGATTTAATGTTTAGTATAGAGCTTAGAAAAAATTCGCAGTGTGAGATAGGCAAGAAGTAAGGCATGTAGCAACATCAGCACGGCAAAGGGCACTCCTTTAAAGGCAAGGAAGGGCAAAAATATTTTAAATCAAGTGATAGCGATTGCTGTATGAGTCGTACGATTTTTTAATCAAGCACAGGCTGCTAGTTATTTTTATAAAACTAAATTCGGGGTATATGTTATTTATGTGTTGTGATATATGTATAAGCATGGATTCCGTTCCCAAGCTGCTCCATTTTATAAATCCTATATTCAAATTAAATAGCCTGTATTCCAATATACGAAAACATCTGGAAAATGAAGCACTCCCGAATGTGCTCTAGTGTTTATCAGGAGTTATTTATGATAGAAATATAACAATCAGACTCCGATAAATTACTGGACTACGTGTTTTGTGAGGCGTTAAGTGTCTGTTTGTTATCATGATCATTATTTGAAAAATTTAAATACTCAGACGAAAGAAATTATGTTGATCGTCTGAAATGTGTAAGTAAATCAATACCTCCTTTGACATTATCCTGTACGTAAGACAATGAAATGTGAACAGGAGACGTCTAAGTTCGACTCTGTTTACTTTAGAATTCTGGCCAGCTGTTAGAGAAGCAACGGTTTCATAGATTGCTTTACGGCATTTTGCCTAAAACTACTTGAATCGATTTTTTTTTTACGAGAATGCACATAAGGAAAAATCAGCTGGTCTTTCTCAAAAAATTCACCTTTTTTGACACAGCATATACTCTTGCATATTTATCTGTTTGAAACTTCTATTTGAACAGTTGCTTGCTGAAATGCTTTGAACAAGGAATGAGAATAAATAAACCTCTGCATGGTTAAGTACTGACTGGGATGAATAAAGCTTACATTAGGCAATTCCTTTTTTTTTGACACGTTATTCATTAAAATTGATAATCTTGGTTTTATTTTGTCATGCTTAAGAGTCACTTAAGATAGATTTGGTTGGCTGATTTTATTTTTGATTTTTTTATTTAGCGACATCGAAACATCCATGGGTCGTTTAATGCCGAAGTATAAAGATTTTGCACGCAATTTTACTTTATTTTGTACAGGGATAATACAGTTTTTAATCTTACAAGTCTTACCTAATTAGCCCCCATAGCTAAGAGAAAAGTTGATTCAAACCTTTCCCACGAGTATTTGCGGGTAATTGAATATGACGAATCAAACGGAAATTAGAACTCGGATCCACGATTAAAAATTCAAGGCCATTACCCATTACACCACCCGCACATCCAACCTTACAGCACCTTATCTATTTACTCACCACAACGATGCGTGCTCAAAGTTTTAAACAAGGCCAGCACGCTCAAACCCTCAGTCACGATGACTTGTGAAGAAGAACTAATACATATATATATATATATATATATATATATATATATATATATATATATATATATATATATATATATATATAAAGGAACATTGAAGTCAACACTCAGAGGCGATAGGCTGTTTTATGCTAGACACAATTGTCAGGCGACAGGTGTTCACTTTTATATTTACATACGCTCTCTCTCTGATATCGAGCACATTATCACATAAATATAGCACACCTTATAACTGTATTTCTTCATATATATATATATATATATAGATAGATAGATAGATAGATATAGATAGATACACACACATACACACACAAACAGACAGATACACAAACACCCACTCACACACACACACACACACACACACACACACATATATATATATATATATATATATATTGATTTAATTTAAATGTATTTCACTAGTTGTTACTTATCCCACCTACCGCTGCTCATTGTTCTGAAAACTTGCTTCTCCATTTTTCCCCACACTCCTCTCTACAATAATATAAATCCCGAGGAAAAAGAATTTTATAGGTTAAGCAATTTAGTCATTTACTTCCTGTTCTCTTATGATTTAATCTTAAAATAATTTTTTGATATCTTTTCTGGATAGATAAAAAATATTTTGTGATTGCGGTCAGATGAGACAGATATTAAAAAGTTAACCGTCGAAATAAATTTATTTCCCAATTCTTCGGCGATGTCTTTTTCCCACACACACACGCACGCGCAGACACACCCACAACCACAACCAACCACCCACACACACACACACACACACACATACATATATATATATATATATATATATATATATATATATATATATATATATATATATATATGAATAAAAAGACACAACTGAAAACTATTCTCTGCCGCCGACATGTTTCCGTCCACTGAAGGAATTTATCAAGAAAACGTCGGCTAAGTATAGTTTTTCCTTTTGTATCTTTTTATTCTAATGATACATTCCACGTGAGAATCTATCTATCTATCTATCTATCTATCTATCTATCTATATATATATATATATATATATATATATATATATATATGCAATTTTTATATATATATTATTTATATAATATATATGCGAGGTACTTAATAGAAAGCGCTCAACATCAGTGATAGAGCTAACATATTTAGTTGGATTTATGTGAGTTTGTGATCCGGGGTTTCAAGCTATTTGTGATCGCCATATACATATACATCAATCTAACTATACATACATACATATATATATATATATTTAAGGTAAATCATTTAGTATATATTATAGTGGATTCTAGAAATATAAAATATTAAAACCTATCCATTATTTGCAAATAATTAATAAACGAAAAATAAAAAGTAAAAATTGATTTGGGATTTTATTTTTTTTATATATATATATATATATATATATATATATATATATATATATATATATATATATATATATGCAAGCAAATATATGGATATAGATCCGACAGTATGAAGAAAAATATACGGAAAAAACAAACAAAAATCCTTATATGCAATTATGCTCTTTTAATGTTAATATAATGTTAACGTCGGACGTTTCGGTCTAATTGGATAAGTCTTGTTCTTATGTACATCGTCTTTGTCATGTTGAATTGATAATATTAATTATATTTTATGAATATGTCCTGAAGATGGTTTATTAGACCGAAACGTCCAACGTTGACATTATATTAACATTAAAACAGTATAATTGCATAAAGGATTTTTTGTTTGTTTTTTCCTGTATATTTTTCTTAATATATATATATATATATATATATATATATATATATATATATATATATATATATATCTTTTACTTTTACATACATTTCCATGGTAAATACTTCTTTAGAATAGATATGGCTATCTTTACATAAAAAATTTATTAATGATTAATCTGTAGACGATTTAGATGTGGAAATAATAACGTCTGCTTTCTTTCATTTTTGAGGTAAGAAAAGAAGAATGTCGAAACTGAGACAGAAACAAATTCTTTATTTTTTTTCCCTCCTCCCACTCATAATCCCACGTAAAACTAAAATGGAAATCGGATTTGTTTATATTTAGTGTTAGCTCCGCCAACTTTTAGGATGATAATTCTGTATATATTTAGTCGCTTATGCCAAAATATAATGAGCATTTTCGTACGTTTTTTCTTCCGACTTTATGAACAGAGAAGATTTAAAGCTTACGTATATACCGGCTGTAACAGCAAAATTGTCCAGATCGTGTAACAGCATAATTGTCTTTCCCACAAAATGTTTAATAAATAAAAAATTAAAAAAAAAAACACTAAACTAATTGAGTTCTTTTACCGGGTTTTCACATAAGACATTTGCCCATCGTGACACCACTTGACGTAAGAATCACTGAAAAACCATTTGAGTTATTTAGCTAGAAAGAAAACAGATTAAAATCGTTTTGTGTCAGATCCTCTCTCGTCGCAGCTGAGCAATGGTGAGAGGAAAAAGATCATTCAGGCCTTCACTAATGGTACCAACATTCATACTCTGGCTTCTATCATCAAAGTCTATTCAAGAATCATAAAGATATTGATGATTAAGTTTGAAACAGAGGGAAAGGTAGACAGGAAAACTGTATCAAGAGGTCACAACAGGAAGACGGATCACCATTTCAACTTAGAGTTAAGAGATCAATGAGAAAAGATCCAACTTAATCCATTAGATGACTCGCACATGAGAGAGGGGTTTCAGCGATGTCAGTCCAAAGAGCAGTGAAAACAGACCTGAAAATAAAATCGTATGTGAAAACTGTGTGGCACCTTGTTCCCCCAAGACAGAAATTTAGAAGGATAGAGAGGGCTAAAAATCATCTTGAATAAGTCGAAAATGATCCTGCAATAATATATATATATATACTGAGGAAAGCCTTTGACACTGTGAATCGAGAGGCTGTTTGGCAAGTCTTGAGGAAACTCGGCATCCATGAAAACATGCTAAAGGTCATCATCTCCTTTCATGAAAGAATGAAAGCTAATATCGTGTCTGATGGTATGATGTCGGAATCCTTTGATGTCACAAATGACACCAAGCAAGGTTGTGTCATGGCCCCTGTCATTTTTGCCCTTTTCTTCTCGGTGATGCTGAAATATGCCTTTGCAGACACAGAGAGTGACGTCAAGTTTCAGTTTCGAACAACTGGTTGTCTCTTCAATCATCAGCGCTTCAAAGCCAAGACCCACCTTCGTACGCAAATTATTCGTGATTTGTTGTTTGCTGATGATACGGCTCTTGTAGCGATATCCTTTGAGGAGGCCCAACATCTAATAAATCGTATCTCTGCTGCATGTAAAGCCTTTGGTCTTACACGTAGCATAAAGATAACTGAAGTAGTGCACCAACCTTGTCCTACTCCGAAGCAATTGCGTGGTGAGAAACAAAAACCACCAGTCTACAAATTTCCAGAGAGACCATTGAAAGTAGAAGACAAAGCCCTGAACTATGTAAAGTCTTTCACCTATCTTAGTTGCAAAGTCAACTACAGTGAAACTTTAGATGATGAAATCATGCATCGGATTGCTAAGGCTACCAGTGCTTCCGGCAAACTTCGCCATCGCTTGTGGAATGAGCGGGGTATTCGACTGGATACGAAAATTTGGGTTTACAGAGCTGTTGTACTTGCCATCCTTTTGTATGGCTCAGAGTCATGGATTCCATACAGGTACCATATACGCCCGCTGGATGTTTTCTATAAAAGCTGTCTGTGTGCAATCTGGAGTTAAGCTTCAAGATAGGACATCTAACGTAGACTTGTTTAACAAATGTAATATTGAAAGAATCGAGACTTTTCTCATACAGTCTCAGTTACGGTGGACTGGTCATGTCTTGAGAATGTCTGATGACAGGATACCTAAGATCTTAATGTACAGCCAGTCAGATCAGGGCTACAGGAAGGTAGGACGCCTATGGCTAAGATACAAAGACAAGCTGAAAAGCAACTTGTCAGCAGTCAATATACCACATAACACCCTTGGGCGCTTAGCTTTGGAGCGTGTAGAATGGGGATCAACGTGTTTTAGTGGACTCAGCAATTTTCAATCTGCTTGTCTGAATCATCTTCAAGAAGTGAGAGCAAGATCTAAAAGGTCAGCCAATCTAACAGTGATCTCATCTCACAATCCTCACACTTGCTCAATATGTGGCCTTCTTTGTAAATTACTTGCGGGTTTTAAATGCCACTTCAGATTATCGCACAAAATTTTATAACTTAATCAACTAAGCTGTAAGATCCTCATACGTCGAAACCGACGGGAGAATCCATTATATATATATATATATATATATATATATATATATATATATATATATATATATATCCGTGTACTATGGCGGTTAGCTAATCCCTATTGCAAACGCCTGCTCTGTGGTTTATACTGCAACTATGCAGAGCAGACATTAATCTGAGTTTCTGGAAATGAGCGTGTTATCTAGCTTGATCAACAATGTGAATAAGGGCAGCACGATTAAGGCCTCGGTCACGATGACTTGTGACTTCGTGCTATCATAGCTATCGACTACAAAATATCCGCCTGCCGTAGAGAAGCTGTCCGGCTTTGAGAAAGACATATTAGGCATTATGAACATATTACAATTAAAAAGAAAGGAAAACCAGCGAAAACCCGCTAGTTACCTAAAAATGGTTAACAGATGCACTGGAATATGCCAAATCATTAGTAGGAATAAGACATGGACATTTAGAAATTATCCTCCACTGTAGGAAGTCTGTATTATTTTGCAGTGGTGATCCCAGGATAAAAAAATATCTCGGAATAATGGATTCGACATCCCTCAGGTGTCTTTTGACTGAGCAGAGGTATCCGAATTAATATGTATCTACATACTAAGTATAATGAACAAGTTAGCACATATGGATAACAACGGATTATACAGGGACGACGGGTTAATGTGTGAGCCTGTCAATACAAGAGCTAACGTATTATTAGAAAGAAGCTCTTCGAAGTATTAAAAAATTTGGACTTTAAAATCACTGTCGAAATAAATATGAAAATAGTCAATTTTTTTTATGCAGAACTTAAACTCAATGCCGGCACTGTTTCCCCGTATTTAATATTTAATACATCATATATGTAAACACTAAATCAAACCACCCAGCAACTGTTATCAAGCAAATACCTAAAGGAATGGAAAGTCGAATCTCTGTAATTCATCCACTGATGAGATTTTCAACCTTACAAAAAGGTGTATCAGAAAGCATTGAGAAGGGAAGGCCATAATAACAGCTTTTTCCTTGTCCCCACCTATCCGTTCAAAGCGAACAACCAGGTAAAGGGACGTGATTTGGTTTAACGCCCTCTCTGCAATTCAACGTGCAATTGAATACCAAAATCGGAAAAATATTTTTTAAGCTTTTAGATAGGCATTTCCCTAGAAATTCTGTCCTAGCTAAGGTGTTCAACAGAAGGAAATTAAAGCTTATCTACAGTTGTACAAGTAACTTATTAAACATTATTAAAAGACACCAGATATTACAAGCAGAAATAGTTGGGGAGGTAAAAACGAAACTATGCAACTGCAGATACAGTAATAATTGTCCTTTGGACGGCGAGTGCCTGATAGAAGATGTGGTTTACTCAGCGGAGGTCAGTGACGGCAACAATTTTAATAAAACATACATTGGTTGCACAGAGGGCCCATTTAAGAGGAGATATTACAACCATACTACCTCTTTAAGGCTCGAGAGCCATAGAAATGATACAAAATTGGCAAATTGTGTTTGTAGGAAAGGAAGTTAATGGCAGAGTCCCACACATAAAATAGAAAATCATCAAAAAAATAAAGCCGGGCAGAGTCTGAGGAAAATTCTGCAAGCTACACCAAGAGGAAAAATTGGCGATAGCCACAAACTGCTAACTGAAAAATCGGAGGGGTTATCTAAGTGCATACACCTTGGCAAGTATTTGTGTATGTATGAACCTGGATGAAAATATTTTGTGTTATTTTCCGACCCCCCCCACCCACAACTTCCGGTGTTCGTATATAAACGTGGTGGAGTCAAGTAAAATCCTTCATCCTATATGCCTGAGGAGTTCTAACGCTCGAAACCTGAGTAGCTAGGCAGCTTGAATTTTGAATTTACATTTTGCTCTACAACTAAAATTTTCTGGATTTTGTATTGGATTGCATCTTCTTAAAGGCGGCTTTTTACAGCCTCTTTTTAAAATATACTATTTTAAACTGTATTTTAAATTATATATATATATATATATATATATATATATATATATATATATTAAATTGTATTTTAAATTGATATATATATATATATAGTGTTGGTACAACCAATAAAATGCCTGTCAGGTGACCAAAAATAAACTCTGAAAAAAAAAATACTAACAAAAGTAAAACGATACAAGAACGGGAAATTAAAGGTAAAAGAAAAAAAAAGGTTAATAAGAAAAGACGTAAAGGCAGACCCCTACCTATATAATAAATAAGAGTACTTAATGATTCGATTATTAAGACAGATCCAAAACGATTTGCAGTGTAATGCGTAGGTTATTTTTATTATTTGTATTCCGCTGATAATTTTCTTTCGGAAAAGTTAACTTCAAATCTTTACTTGAAAGGACAAACGTTTAAAAAAGAAAAAGAAAAGAGAAAACGTTGTCACCATAGTGATTCCACCATTCTAAACAAGATTAGAATGTCTGGCCATAAAGAAATCGCAGAAAGGATAAAAATGCTGTCATTCATGAATGGAGATAATAAACATGTTTTCAAGAATTTAATTCTTAACTAGAATCGCAACCCAGCATTAACAAATAGAAACCATAATAATTTTTATTCGTGGAAAAGAGAAACAGCGTTTGTATTATGAAATGATAAAAGTCTATTTAATATCATTTTCCATCACTTACTCTTTACTTATATATATATATATATATATATATATATATATATATATATATATATATATATATATATATTTGTCTCTTTATATCCTTGCTTGAACCGGCTTCTAATGCGCTGGGTGAGCGGCTTGGGGTAGTAGTCGTAGCAAGGGGAGGCACAGTCCTATGGTTAAAAGAGAAACTCGGAGAAGTTCCACCATGGAATTTTTGATCGACCGGCGCTATATCGAGTCTAATTTGTTACCTCTTCATTACCGAGAACAGTTGGTATGGCGTTTACCTCCTATCGTAAATGTTCGGGTTTCAATTCTTGGTAGTGGAATACGCACTGCTGATGAGTCCCAAATATAGAACGAAACGGACGTCCATTGCATTCTGTTGAGGTTTCTTCTAGACTCGATGAATTACTTAATTATATATATATATATATATATATATATGCATGCGATGAGAACGAAAGTAATATATAAATTCCAACGTTCACAGCATTAATCCAAAAGAGGGCTCGATACCGATACTGGAGCTTTTCTTGTGCCTAAACTTTTGATCGGTGTTTATCGGCAAAAGATTTCCACAGACCAGTCAACATTAAACACCGAATCCATTCTTCACCACATTTCTATCAACAAGCACTATTGTTTCACTCCGTCACCTCTATTTTTATCGATATTTTTCTTCTCATACAAATGGAAAAAAGGAAGTGACACTTCAGATACGGCTTGCCTACAACCAGTATTGTTCATAACCATTTTCGATTCTCACCCATCGAACTGCAGTTGAAATTCACTGAAACAAAGTTGCTTCTTTGTAGTGAGTAAAATGGTTTTGTCTATATGATAAAATTATAATATATATATATATATAATCCTTTAGCATATAATCCAAGTGAATCCTAATAATATAGAATATTAAAACTGATCCACAAAAAAGTTTCTCAGTACATTTATTAAAAACAAGCATATAATTTTCATAATAGAGAAATCGAAAATTACCTCATAAGAATACCTATTTCAAGCAAGCATTATTATGTTGGTATAGTGTGTAGATATAAAGTAAGAAACTTAAAAATTGAGCATTTAAAAAAGAAAAAAAAGGAAAGATAAGAAAAGCAAGGGAAGACGCCGCCATTGAAAACACAAATATTAAGTTAACCTAATCACCACTCTCGCGTGGATTTTTTGGATTTGTAAGAATCATTTACTTGTTTTAAGAAGTTCATCTTGGGGTTATTTCAACCCGGTTAAAATCTTTTTTCCCACTACTTCCGGTTTCTAAAGAGCATAAGTTGTTGAGCTCCGTGTATCTGATTTGCTGAACAAACTGGGATTTTAACAAAGGCATTTATTTGAAATATTTGTAAAAAGACAACTGTGATATCATCATTATTATGTTCGAAGTTCATGTAAATATTTTAACTTTTTAAACAATTAAAGTAACTAACTTACCTCATAGCTGCATAAATTGGCCTTCTGTTCACAGAGATAAAAGCATAATTGAGAGGAAATAAAATGTACACAAAGAAAAGTATGGTAAATTGTATATTAATTTCATACTCGGGGCCTGTTAACAAAATCTTAATTATCTAAATTGAAAATATTCTTCACTCATCATCGTGGGTGGTTCTTATCTTCAACTCTAGAAATGGTCAGGGTTTGTGTACCAATGTCTTGTTTTCGCTTCATGTCTCCTCTTCATCTGTGAACAGATTGTCCAGCATTCATTGTCATATAGGATATCAAATATTGCATAGCTGTCCAGCACGCTTTTTCTTTGTTTCTAATGATATTTGCCTGTCTCTTTATACTTTGTCTTCGTCATATATATATATATATATATATATATATATATATATATATATATATATGAATAAAGATAAAAGGAAAAACTTGGAGCCGATGCATTTTTCCTATGAGTGGATTTATCAAGCTAAAGCCCCTCAGAGGACAGAACGTTATTATACTGGATACTTCGCATTTGAAATAGACGCTCCATTTTTATTGATTAAATACTGTGTATTACTCAGCCTGTACATTCGAGAAATCTCAGGAAAGAAAATTCGACAGGAATCGAACGTGCGTCCTTCTTTATATATATATATATATATATATATATATATATATATTACGTCGCGACAAGGAAATTTCCATGATTCAGAACTTTAAATTTGTTCCATTATCAAGCGATGTTGGGTAACTTTTAATGAAAATTATTTACTTTTGAAAACAAAATGGTATTTTATTGAAGACTTAAGAAGGGGGCAAGATTTTAAAATTTTATCGGTATGTTCTGTTTTGACCAATCAAAAGACAGGTAAACAAGAAAAGTGAAACAATGTAGGTTAGAGCTTAGGGGTGTGTTATTCGTATTTGTCTAGATGACCTGTCATTTTTAGACGTGTCACAATTACTTCCGGTTAAGAATATAATTTTAAGATAAAATGAAAGAATAAGAGAGAGATATATTTGACACGATAACAATGAAGCTATGGATGTCACGGAGTGACACAATTCAATGACTAATAAACGAAAGTGATTAAGTGATGTTTTTTCAGTTTTATTTCCGCAAATATTTAATTTATTTAATAAAGATTAATTCATGCGTTATCTATTTCGAATAAAATGATCAATATTTATGGGTGTTCCTAAACTTAAAAAAAACTATAACATTTTTGCTCTCATATATAAATATTTGTTTTCTTAAACTATGATATTAATACTAACCTACGACCAGAATCGAACCTATATACCTTTTCTTTTTTCTTTTCTTTAAGGAACCTGTTTTTTTTCGTTTTGTTTTGTTTTTTTATTTAGCCAAAGCTTGCCGATGCAAGTTACTACCATATTCGTTAAAAAAAGAAAGTGGCTTCACAAAAAGAGAAAAAATTAATACAGGTTCGATTCCTGTCGGAGTCACAATTTTCTTTTGTTAACAATTTCACAGTTTTATATATATATATATATATATATATATATATATATATATATATATATATATATATATATATATATATATAAATGTATTATGTGGGTACATTTCTCTTAGTTGCATAGCAACTACTCAGAGAAATGTACCCACATATTAACGTTTATAATAATAATAAATTATTGTTTTGTTGCCTTGAAAATGCTTTTATTTTTCTTATATTGTTTCACGCTCAGTTATGCCTTGCATCTTAGTGGCTTTATTTGGGGGGAATTCAGTCAGTTTCTCCTCCAATGATTTGTCACTAGTAATCTGAGAATGTTCCTAAGCAAATCGTTAATATAAATTAGAAAGTGGTAGGGACAAGTAGAGAGTATAGAGTAACACCAGAATTGGTCTCATAGAATTCAGATGATTAGGAATTAACAACGATCTTGGATCAACACGGTGGCGTGGACTTGATAATTATGAAAACTTCCAGAGACGCCGTTGATAGAGAATTTGTGTAGCAGCTCCCGATGCCATAACTTGTCAAAGGCATTAGCCATATCTAAAACGATCGCTCGCGTGATGAATTTATTAACGAATGGCGCACTGATTCTGTTTAGTGAGTGTTAGGGCATCAGCAGTGGACCTTTAATAGCTACATTAATACTGTTTATCAATCATGAAAGTTTTTTTTTTTGTCGACCTTTTTATTGATTACACCATTTGACATTTTTTCGACCCAGATGTCTTTGGACAATGGGCACATGTTTCTGGGCCATTTTCTCACGCTGAACCTGAAAATCAAGTCCATTTTGCCCCATCACATCTGTTTTCTCAGTACAGATACTTTCTATTTTGTTTAAAATAAGCCAAAATGGCTTAAATATGCGAGTGACGTAGTTGAAACATTTCGTTTCCTGTTAAAATAATTTATCATTCAAGAAAATGTATCCAAATAACTTTCAAAATGAATTCTAAGCTATTTCAGTACAGATAAGCTGACCTGAAAATGCTTGATTTTATGAGAGATATCTTGCTGGAAAATGTTCTCTTGCCTTCAATGTTCTTAGCTTGTTAAAACTTTATGATTTGTGTTTCTTTTCGAAGAAGCTCTTTAGAAGTCATTCAAGAACAACGATTTTAGTTTTTATTAGTAGGTTTCACTTCAAGCCTGAAATCTTCATAAGATTTTATCATATCACTTGAATTTACGGAAGTCTGCTATTGTCATACAGTCTCTGTATAGCATGCATAGGAATATCGATAATTTAGTGTTGTTAGGGTGTTAGTCGTGTGTATTTGAGATTAGCAAGATAAGAATTTTCGTTATCAGCGCTTAAAATAGCCACTAAACACCAGATAGGCATAGCCAACTAGGCACTTTGCAGACGGGATGTTAACAAGATGGCTGGTTTCTGCTGGAGTATCAAAAGAGATCAACCTTTTCAAAAGTATCGTAGAGTTTCTAAGAAGAGAAGAGAAGATTTGAATGGACAAAAATGAATGTTTTTCATTATTTTATATCTTTGTTTTGATTCAAAAATTTATGACACATGTTTGCTTTAATTTAATTTTGTGTGAGATTTTTCTGAAAATATTTTCTGAACTGAAATTTCGATTTGAGGTGGATTGCATCAATTTCTGTCTGCATATATCAGTCTACCTTTCTCAGTCCATCTAATTGTTCTTTTCCTATTTCTCTATTCTTTTAAATATTTCTTTTATTGTTCGCTCATCGCCACTCCTTTTTGGAGCCTTATTCCACTTCTATGGGGCTGTCACCTAGAGGGCACTTAGACAATCACACAAGCGAAGGGTAGATAGAACGAGACGAATTTTGGCAAAAACCAACATGGACGCTTGCGGGTCTCTACGCTAATTGGAACCTTTTGTCAAGCTTAACATCGTAGATTTTAGGAGTCGGAGTGAATCTTATCTCTTCATCTGTTGACTGCTATCTATCTATCTATCTATCTATCTATCTATCTATCTATCTGCTTGTAGTAAAACACTGTAAATTGAAAATCAATTTATACAAGCATCTCACATTTATGTACAGATTGTATCAAATACATAGTAACAAGAGACTTTTCACTATGCTATATATATAGAGAGAGAGAGAAAGAGAGAGAGTGTGTGTGTAATGAAGAACAGATCATTGTTCAACACTCAACAAAATTACATTTAAAACTAGTCATAACACATTACAATGCATCTAGACATATGGTTCTGTTGTTAATATTTCGGTCTCTCACGTGGTATGACGTCATCGAACCGCATCAGGAATTTACGAGTTGCATTTACTGTTCTGCGACCGTTATCGTCGTATAGAAATCTTCAATGTAAACATAGCAGGATATCATCCTTGATGGCGCATATCTTTGTTTAAATGTCCGTATAACCATTCTGAAGATGTCTCATATGAGTCGAAAGCCTAGATAAAGGAACAGCATAATAAAAATATTCAAATTGTTGTCTTTCTTTTCTCCCGAAATTAAACAACTATACGAAGCATAACACACATTCCTTGTCTGTTAGATTTAATAATATATGTTTATCTCTCTCTCTCTCTCTCTCTATATATATATATATATATATATATATAAGTATAGGATTGGTGTATCCGGAATAAATTCCAATAACCAACAAATACTATTCTTAAAAGAGTACTCAATACAGAGTAGAGCAAATATAATTATTTATTCGAAAATTATAACATAAACATATTTATGTTATAATTTTAGAATAAATAATTATATATGTATATAAATATATATATATATATATATATATATATATATATATATATATATATATATATATATATATATATATATATATAATCGACTCTCCCGTCGTTTTCGACGTATGAGGATCTGACAGCTTAGTTGGCTCAGTTATGAAATATTGTGCGATAATAAGTGGCATTTAAGACCCGCTAGTGATTTACAAAGGAGGCCACATATGGAGCAAGAGGGAGGATTGTGAGATGAGATCACTGTTAGATTGACTGACCTTTTAGATCTTGCTTTCGCTTCTTGAAGATGATTCAGACAAGCAGATTGAAAACTGCTGAGTCCACTAAAACACGTTGATCTCCATTCTACCCGCTCCAAGGCTAGGCACTCAAGGGCGTTATGTGGTATATTGACAGCTGACAAGTTGCTTTTCAGCTTGTCTTTGTATCTTAGCCATGGGCGTCCTACATTCCTGTAGCCATGATCTAACTGGCTGTACATTAGGATCTTGGGTATCCTGTCATCAGACATTCTCAAGACATGACCAGTCCACCATAACTGAGACTGTATGAGAAAAGTCTCGATTCCTCCAATATTACACTTGTTAAACAGGTCGACGTTAGATGTCCTATCTCGAAGGTTAACTCCACAGATTGCATGCAGACAGCATTTATGGAAAACATCCAGCTGGCCTATATGGTATCTGTATGGAGTCCACGACTTTGAGCTGTACAAAGGGATGGCAAGGACAACAGCTCTGTAAACCCGAATTTTCGTATCCAGTCGAATACCCAGCTCATGACCTTTAGCATGTTTTCATGGATGCCGAGTTTCCTCAAGACTTGCCAAAGAGCCTCTCGATTCACAGTGTCAAAGGCCTTCATCAAGCCCACAAACACTATGACAGATTTTTATGACTTTAAAAGATTATTTTAGTGGATATTCGTATGTGGGTAGACGCCCCGTTTATTTATCAAAGTGTATATTTATTTCTTTTCGTCTTCCGGGTTGAATGTTCGGGAAAATTTATTAATGAAAAATTTGATCTATCCGACGGGATTTTAAACTACACTTCTTCTCAATTCGCTTAATACTCTGATGGCTATTAATTACATAGACTAAATATTACCCAGGGAATAAATACAGTGTCTGTCTACATATCCATTGATGCATACACGTATAGAGTCGCCTAAAACAGGAAATAGAAAATGATTGTTTTTAGTGGGAGCTCTGCTTTTATTATTTAATTGCTAGGGTTTCTTAGGAAAGATAATGGGGTTGTTTCTTATTGACTTCTCCACGTTTTTTAATATAAATTTGTTCTTCTATTAGACTGGTTGCCAACCAAGGTGAGAGAACACTAGCTACCGTGCTAAAAACACTTTGCTAGGGAGAATGGTCGGATGCATACGTTTTGAAAAGGGTGTGCCCAAAATTCAAATTACAAATCAGGGATACTAAAATCACCAAGTACAAAAATTCAAATATCTACGAAGTGTTCTAATAGAGGACGGAAATTGCGACAGTAAGATCTGAAGCCGTAATAGGATTATCAAAGATGCTTTGCAAAAGCTAAGCAGAGTATTAAGAGACTGGAAAATTTCGTTGGAAACAAAGAAATGGATATTGAATTGTGACGTGATATCTGTCCTCCTGCTGGGCAATCTCCCCAAAGATGAAGAAGAGACTTGAAGCTAAAGAAATATGGTTCTACGGCAAGATGCCAAGGAGTGAACATGGGAGCAACAGCGAGATTTTGGAGAGAATGGAAACAACCTATTCTTAACATCAAGAAGAGGCAGCTGAAATTTCTGCAACGGGTAATGAGGAAGGAGGGCTCGGAAAATCTGATACTCACAGGACAGATTGAAGGAAAGAGGAAATCAGAGCATAATACAGTTGGTGGGCTTGATGCAATGGATGGTAGAACAGGGACTGGGAGAAATAGCAAAAAGACAAAACTTATTAAGAGCTACAAGGAACAGGAAGATGTGGAGGGCCATTATCGCTTACGTCTTGAAGTAACATGGCACATAGAAATAGAAGAATGAGCTTGAGTAAATGGATGGTAGAAAAGTGTTTGGGAGAAATAGCAAAAAGACAAAACTTATTAAGAGCTGCAAGGAACAGGAAGATGTGGAGGGCCATGATCGCCGCCGTCTTCAATGGACACAGCACATAAAAGAAACGCTAAAATGAGCACAACTGTCTTGGTCTGAATTTGAATTCTGCTCGCTAATTTCACTTTCCAAACGAATAAATCTAAACCTAGTGCAGCACCCTCATTTGTCGTCCAAGACTTTCAACCCCGCGGCTGATCGGTGAAGAACGCTTCGATCCGGAGAGAACCTTATCCCACGTTATGATTTGTCTTTGATCATAAGGAGGTCAAGATCGAATCGTCGAAGGTATCTTCGTGTTGGGTGGGTTCAAACAGGGCGATGACGTACAGGAAAACAAATAATAAATTGAACAAAAAGAAAATACTGTTTTTATATCACCCCTCTGTACAATAATTGGTTTATATTAGAGTTCTCATGCAATTAAATATCTGCCCAGCCCGCTTCTAAATCAGAAGTGATACTATCGTCGACCTGGCAAAAATCTGGTTTGCTCTTCTTAGTAAAGTTTGGCAGAAGCCTGAAGTCGGAGGCTCCCGTCAGCAGATAATCACGTGGGCCTCACAATAAAGTAATTCTTTGATCAACCCCATCGTTCGAGCAAGGAAAGAAAAGAAATAAATTACTGTAGTCTGCTTTCCTTTTAAAACGGTCCACAAAAACGTTTTTACTTTAACAGGCAGCTTCTAAAATCCGATTTTAGTTTAACTTTCCTCATTAAGAAACAAAGTATTTTAAACTCCCAACAATAAAATTCTCTATATGCCGTCGCTTCCCTCTGTCTTTTTTACAAATACTTTCACGGTAACTGAGCTGCTTTCGCTGGTTCCCATTAAGCGTTCAACTCGCTCTCACCCTTTCACTGTGGAAACTGTTAAATGTAGCCGTCTCTTCTACTCCAATAGCTTCCTGTCTCGCACTTCTCGCCTGTGGAACTCCCTACCCTTTTCCTGTTTCCCTGATAGCTATAATCTCCAACTATTCAAAAGTAATATCAATCGAAGTCTCCAGATGCCTTGATCTATCCCCTATCCTTCTCTTCATCCTTTCCTCTATCACTCCTCTTTGTTCTCGCTCCAATTCTCTGTAACCCCTTGCGTGCTAGTGGCTTCTCGCCTTGCTTGGGGTGAAACGCTTTAAAAAAATAACACGTTATTTCTTTCTTTCTAGCAGCAGGCTTTAATATCATTCCATAATGGAGTCTATACCGGCTTCCTCTCACTATAAAGGAATGTTCAGAGCTATTCACTCTTTCATCTTCCTTTCTTTCTTTCCCTCTAGCAGATGGCAAGGATTTCTCTCAACTGCTTTTGAAGCCGAGAGAGGGGCATTTCATTCTATTGTTTCGCAATCACTCAGGTTCTCTCCACTTTTGGAAGGTTTCTAGCCAAAACCCAGGACTTCTACAGAGTGGACATCGTTTCGTTCTTTTTTTCCTGAGTCTGCTATCTACTTTTTTTTCTTCACTGAATGTTACCCTTTTGGATGGGCCTCACAGGTAGAGCCCTTCCCATTTTCCCCCCCTTTTTAATTGTCTTGTTAGCCTGATTAGCCAACATAAAAGGTATTACCTCTGCTGAGTCCACCACCGATTCACACAAGGCCACTTCACCTTCTACCGGAGTCAGTTGAAAAACGCTTTCTCCTATTTCTTCCGTTGACACCATCCTAATCTTATATGATGCAACTTCCCTTGATGGTAATTGTATGTCCTCATCAACCACCACTGAGGCTGAGCTATCTGGGGTGCTCCCTAATGGCACCTCTACACCGTTGACAGTCAACACTGAGGGGTTGGACTTCACCTTTGCCCCCTGTTCGTCCAACCACTTTCCCCTGAAAGAGGTTCTGGTAACATAGCGGTTTTCGGCGAGTTCAAATTCAGACTCAGACAAACAAGGAAAATTAAATATTTATCCCAAAGACATATCACCCAATGAATAAAAAAAAATTAACTGATCTAAAAATGACTTGACCCAAATCTTCTTTGATTTGGTTTAGTTTGGTTTATGGCAAATCAACAGTCCAATGAGCTATTTAATGCCGACAAGATTTTTAAGAAGATAGGTATATATATATATATATATATATATATATATATATATATATATATATATATATATATATATATATATATATATATATATATATATATATATATATATATTCTTAGTAAAAAAAATCTGTTTGTAGATCAGGGTTTCACTGAATAATTTTTGTAAAGTGGCTTTTTTCTCGAGAGTTAAATGTATTGCTGTTAATATTTTTTCAAACATGTATAAGTGCTTATTTTTACTATAAAAACCTATTCGGTTTGATATTAACTATTTGTCCATATCTGGGGTCCCAACAGTTGCTACTACCCCGGGTCAGAGTGAATCTGGGAACAACACAAGTAAGAGGTGGTTCCACGCTCCTGAAACCTTCTGATCAGAGTCCTTGCTGCCGGATGTATTTTATCGTCATACCCAGGAGGCAAATTTTCATTGATTTGTAGTAATAATTGTTTCATGTAATGTTGGAAAGCCCTGACACATTTGAAGAGTTTAAGGAAACAATTACTTCCTAGGTTCTAACTGATTTATTTAATCAAGATAACATTTATATTAATTATTGTTAACATTTCTGTGTTTATTTATATTATTTACTGTCACATTCACGACGTTTCGACCGTTGTACGCTCCGACCATCTTCAGGCGATATTTGTTGCAATTTCGAACCGAACGTTTTATTTATACTGTTTTAATTCCACGTGAAATTCCCCCTTTTATCTTTATTTTTTTTTAAATATTTCAGTTTTAATTAATTCGCCTTGATAATTCTCCACGTGGCCCAGTGAATAAAGCCGTTGGTTGATGATCCAAATAAGGCTTCATCTAAAGAGTTATGAGTTCAATACCTGGCCACAGCAGAGGGAACAGAATGATTGGAGAGTTAAGTTATCAATGAGAATTACCGTAATTCACCATGTATAATACGCATTTTTTTCTAAAATAATGAGCAAAATCAAGGGTGCGTATTATGCACAGTTACAAATAATCTTTAAAAATTAACGTAAAATAAAATAAGAATTATCATAAAACTAAATTGGAATAATATTATTCTATGTTTAAAACCATTTTTTTTAAAAATAAGAGTAGGAAACGCTGACCCTAATGAAATTGGAGAGGTCTAATATATAGGGTTTGATTACCAAACGGTGGGGGGGCGTATTATGCATGAGTAGAAGCATTTTCCCACACTTTCAGTACAAGTTTAAGTGAGCGTATTATGGATGAATGCGTATTATACATGAGGGATTATGGTAACTAAAACTCAAGGCATGTTATGTGGGATTAGAACAGAAGATGTCTTTTTGAGCTAATCATTCAAATTTTTGTTTTCTTTTTAATCTTTTCTTTCTCTTCTTTTTGTTCTGAATTATTTTCTTTTTCCAAGAATTTTGATTTGTTGCCCACTTAATATTGTACTTTCCTATTTAAACTTAAAAATAAATCGACCTAAATCTCTACTTGATGAAGGAATTAGAATTCCCGAAACCTCATTTCTCTCTTGTTATTGTTTCGGAACCCGTCGATTTTGATCTTGTGTCAGACAAGTTTAAGTAAAATTTATATACAGAATCTTTAGTGGATACGACAGAAATGTAAAGAAAAAAAAAAGAAATCTTTCTTCAAATTTATCGGAATCTTTGAAAAGAAATATTGCTTTTAGGTAGGTGGTGATTAACTTCAGCATATTTGTTTTCGTGGGAGTCGATCTGACAAGTGCGGCTTCATCGTGGGCGTCTGAGGTCTGTGTTTGTTATGGAGACGCAGGTGTCAGTATAGATGCGTGGGCTTTTCTTATTTTATTTTACGTTAATTTTTAAAGATTATTTGTAACTGTGCATAAAACGCACCCCTGATTTTGCTCATTATTTTAGAAAAAAAATGCGTATTATACATGGTGAATTACGGTAATTCTCATTGATAACTTAACTCTCCAATCATTCTGTTCCCTCTGCTGTGGCCAGGTACATTTTTCTAATCCATATCACTATCAGATACATAATGCGGTAACAGTCTTGTAAGTACGTTTGTCCACAAATACTGACCGTTAAAAAACAAATGCAACAATGAAAATATTACCATCGATTCGAGGGTTCAAGTTCGATTTCAACTCCACCCAACATTTTACAGACAGACTCCATTATCTGTTTTCTTTTTTCAGATATTCTAATCACTGATGATTCTATCGATCAACATTTGTGCTTTCCAGTAATGTTGTGTCTTTGCAACTGACTCCCACGTGGATAATTTCCCGTAAAATAAAACCTTGACCACTTCAAGTCTAGTGTTAATCCTCCATATGATTTTCATCTTCATTTCCGACTTCTTCCTTTTGTCTTTATATCATACGCAAAATTCAGTAAACCTCTACTTCGAGTGTCTCTTGGGCCTAATATTGGATGAATCTAGTAAAAAATATTCAACCTCAAATTTGATTAGTGCCATTAAGATTATTAGAGATTGACAAAAATAACAACTAAACAATAAAAAATGTGCTTTAATAAACAAAACTATGTATTCATAGAGACGTTAACGTTCATGGTTCTCCACAACTTCCTTTCCTTTGTAGCTCTTAGTAAAGTTTATCTTTAGGCTGTCTCTCCTAATCTATGTCTTGCCAACATTTGACACACGCTCGCTCTTATGTGCCGTGGCTTTCAGGACGTTGGCGACTATGGCTCTCCACAACGTCCTTTTCTTTGCAGCACTTAGAAAATTTTATCTTTTTCCTATCTCTCCTGTTCCGCCAACCATTGGCAAAGGAGGTTATTTGTCTTCATTAATATCCTGTGTCCCTTCAAGGCGTATGCAATCACGACTCTCCACAGCTTCCTGTACCTTTGGAGCTCTTAGTAAAGTTTATCTTTTCGCTATCTCTCCAAATCTCTGTTCTGCCAACTTTTGAAACAGACTCGTTCTTTTTTATGTGCCGTGGCCTTCAGGGCGTGGATGGCCATGGCTTTCCACAACTTCCTGAGCCCGTTAGGTAAGTTATGCGCAGTTTTCCTCTGTCTCTTTTGGCTTCAATCTACCTTGTGAGTATCAAATTCTCCAAAGCGTCTTTCCTCATTATGCGCCCTAAAACTTTCAGTCTCTTTTTGTTTACATTTTCTTTAAAACTTGGTTGATGTTCATATGTTCTACCCATGGCATTATCAACATGCTTCTGTAGAACCACATTCATCTTGACTCATGTCTCTCCATCTGTGGTGAGGTTGTTAAGTCGTCACCATCATATAGTAGAACTGATATTACGTAATAATTCAGTATTTGTTTCTTTGTTTCTAACGAAATTGTCATGCGTCTTAATACTTTGTTTAGCTTTTAGAAGGCATCTTTTGCTATTACAGTGCACGTTCGGATTTTGGTGTCATATTTTCCATCCTCTGTTAAAATACCTCCTACATATTTAAATACTTGTGCTTGCATAATTTTTGGTATCACCAAATTTTAAGTTATGTGTGGTCTGATCTTTTTCTTATAAACATAATTCTTTCTTCTTACAATTGATGTTTACTCCTTGCTTTTCGATTTGCTTTACTCCCTACTGTAGGAGTTCCTGGAGTGTTTTTCCGTGTTTCCTATGTGTCATCTGCATATCTAAGACTGTGGTCTCCAATATTGAATTTTGAAAGGACTTCTTATTCTCTCAGGGTTGTTTCACTGTCGAGGAGCAAAAGGCCACACTCTTCAAAAGCGTCTCCTAGCCCTTGTGGGCGACAAATTATTCTCCACCCTTGAACTTCACCCCTATTTGCATGGAAAGTGCTCAGATGAACTACAATCCCTGGTCCTTCCTTTACCACAAAAACACGTCATGACACTTACACAGTAGCAAACCACCCTCATTTCCCCCGTATTCCATCGGTGAGAAGTGAGTTCCACTCGAACAGCCTCTTCCGACGAACTACTCTAGATTTTACTAATCTCAACATACGACTGGTAGGGAAGTGCTTCCTTTAAATCCGGTAAAGATTTTCCAAAGGTAGCTTAGATGTGACACAAGGCTGAAAGCATGGGGCACCCAGTGAGGATCGAACTCACTTTTCAGTAGTAACTGATCTAGCAAGACAAGATTGCTAACCGTTACACCACGCCGAGGTGCCCCAAGTATCGATTTTCCAAGCGTAGCTTAGATGTGGCACAAGGCCGAAAGTATGGGGCACCCAGTGAGGATCGAACTCACTATTCAGTCGTAAGTGATCTAGCAAGACAAGCTTTCTAACCATTACACCACGTCGAGGGGCCTACCTTTAAATCCAGTAGTCGTTATTTTTTAACCTAAAGAAATACTTTTTCAATGTTTAATTAATTAAAAGCTTCAAATTTTCACTTTTACTTTGATAAATTCATTTTCTAATTAAATGTAAATGTTTCGCAAATATATGTCGATTAAAGTAACATAATTTTATATATATGTATATATATATATATATATATTTTAACCCTTTTGTATCTGGATTATCAGTTTATGTTCCGGATACATTATAAAAGGCAATTTCTGAGTTGTTTATTTCTGAGGGGATGCATATTATCTCACAAATGCTCTTGTTCCACTGTTAACTGTCAAACGTGTTTGCAGTTGGGTTACAGTTGCATGGTAACTACATGCGCCAGAGTTCCGGATTGCGAACACGTGACTACTCACAGACTTTTACGTCGAGTGGTGTCTGGGAACAGATCGGCTAATGACATTTACTGATACACTAAGTTCAAAGGTGACATCAACACGTCTACTTCCTGTCAAAATTCGGGCAGCTGATACGTTGTTCATTGTTGTACAATCCGACTCCACAAATCTGCATTAACATCTTATTAAGACATCCTTCTATATACTGTGTCTCTTCAGAACGTAGGTGGTCATAGCTCTCCACAATGTCCTGCTCATAATATTATTTTTCTTTTTCTAATATTCTTTCCCGCTCGCTAACCTCTTGAGTCTTAGTGGCTTTATTGCGTTGTTTGGTGTGAAATTATTAAAAACAGATTCTGTAATCTTACCGATTTCCAAACGCAACTCTAACTGATCAGTCAGTTATGTGCCATGCGTAATACACGCTTAGGCGATATATGTATCTTTCGGTACATGACTGAGGAGGCGGATTTTTTCCCGCAGTAGGTTGCCATTTCGTTCAAGGAACCCTGCCTTACTATTTACCCTGGGGATAAGAAGAGGATTCATACCTTTCACAAGGGTATTAGCACGTAATGAATTCGACTGGAATTCGAATTCGGCTTTCCGATTCTTCAATCCCAGCCGCCATACATTACTCTACCTTGCCTCTTAAAACTGATAGTATATTTGTTGCGATCACAATTGATTATTATGATTTGTTCTTGTTCACAATGACCAGTCCTCCAGAGCTCTAGCCTTCAACGCTGACGGGTCCTCCTGGGGCTCACTCCTCGGACCAAAGTTATTTTTGATTTGTATAAATTATTTGTTGAAGAAAATTACTTAGAACATTTGTAAACATCTATACCGATGTTACGATTATATTCAGACGCGCCTCTAAAACTCTCGATGCCAACTGATCTCCCTTCCGATCTTTCGTAAATTCCCCAGTGATGTAAAAACTGGCTGCTTACATTCAATACCTCAAAGACAAAGCTAGTTACATTCCATCATCACTTATCTAACCCTGATACATTTACATAACCATATTTGGGTGAGAGCTACCCAGATCTTACTCTTCAGCCTCAATAGAGTCCAAAAGCATCTCCATGTCCTTGTGGGTGACGAATTAGTCTCCTCTCTCTAACCACTCCCCCATAGGACAAGGTACTACCTCTAACATTATACACCATAGCCATGCAAACGTATTAAAATCATAAACGGAAGTGCAATGAGAAAATTAGTGAGAAATATATATGACAGTGTATTTATAAACATTAAAATCAACTCCAGTAGGCTTGAAGACTTACGAATCCATACCATCATCATGCAAACCGGACAAGTACAAATACCTCTTAAGCAAAAGATAAACTTCGGGCGGCTGATTTGGCCACCATCTTGGATTTCAATTGGCCAATCGGTTAGATTTGATTAGTATCATTTGGAGAACAAAGTGTCACAAATTTGATGCTTGTATCATCATTTGCATGATTTTTCTGTTATCTCCTACACAATTTTGAGTAACGTATGTTGAGTTATAGTTAACTAAAAAGAAAACAAGAATTGTTTTTGTGCATGTCTGTGTCCATGTTTCTGTTTATTGATTTGGATGTACGTGTGTGTCTCTGTCAGTGTGTGAGAGTGTGTGTCTCTGTCAGTGTGTGAGAGTGTGTGTCTCTGTCAATGTGTGAGAGTGTGTGTCTGTATATGTCTGTGTATGTGCCATCGGTTACAAAAGCAAATAATTTTATTTTCTTAACGATATTCCATACATTATTTCTGCACAGAAGCGAAAGAAATTACAAAGTTTTTTTTTTTGTAAATCGCCTGTTCATTTTGTTAAATTTTTCATTACTGAAACAGCTTTGCTAAGTATATAAGGATTCAAAAGCTTCGAAAATAATAATAAGAAGACGACGATGATGATGATGATGATGTGAGGAGGAGAAGAAGAAGGGAGAGAAGGAGGAGGAGGGAATGAGAAAGAAGAAGAAGAAGAAGATGATGATGATGATGATGATGATGATGATAATGATGATGATGATGGGAGGAGGAGGAGTAGAAGAAAAAGAAGAAGAAGAAGAAGAAGAAGAAGAAGAAGAAGAAGAAGGTGTGACATGGAAGATTAGAAAGAGAGAGAGAAGAGTTTGAGTGACATGGAAGAAGGAAATGGAGGAGGAAGAGGTTGGATGACAGAGTATAAATAAAGGGAAGAGGAGGTAGAAGAAGAAGAAGAAGAAGAAGAAGAAGAAGAAGGTGTAAGCAGGTCACCAAATAATAAGACAAAGATGGACGTTAAACATCAGAGAAAATCTTAACATAATGACATGAGAAATAAATATTTTGAAGTAACGTCATAAGAATAATGAACTAATTAATATCTGGTAAACTACGTGAAGTTAAGAGAAAATATCAATTATGAAAGAAAGAAAAAATATTTCAATTGAAAGAAGCGCTAAAACAAACAATCCAAGCTAAAGCGCAACGTCTCCATCGGCTATAAAAAATTAGAAGTAGACACAAAGAAATTTTAGAGATAAATAGGAAGCCAAACATTTGCAATAAAGAAACCACCACGAGAAAAAAGAAATAAGCATATTCCGTAATAAAATATGCGGTGCTGACAAATGCAACAATGCGAATGCTAATTTTTTTTTTTTTTTTTAAATATGGAGAAATATAAGGGAATTATCCAAGAACAGAAATGGCAATATATGACAAAGGAAGAAATAAAAAAAAATGCGTTAAATAAGTCTATTGAATTGACAAAATTCCAACTTTCTGGCTTGGCACTTTCTCTGTTACACATTCCTTTTTTTCTCTGCTATCCATTCCTTTATGACAACATCATTTAATGAAATGATAATGGTACCTAAAATATTTCTGCCAGGGTCTCATATACTTGCTACCAAAACATAATGACACAGACTCCCTTAGAAGCCATCAACCTATTACTTGTTTGTCAACATCTTACAACTTTGTTCATATTAAAGGGCACACGGTCCTGTAGAAAACATGACATATGTCCTATTGAGCAAAGGACTTGCTGCAGGGATACCTATGGCTGCAAAGTTCAATTTCTTATAAATAGAATGCTTCTTAAAGACACTCACATAAAATACAAAAATCTCAGTTTAGTAGGGATAGACCATTAAAAGGCTTTCGACAGCATCCCACATTCGTGGATCATCAAAGCCCTTAAAATATAGAAACATCTCACAAAAATTGTGAATTTCGTCCGACATAATATCATTAACGGAAGACAGAACAGGGGAACTCGCATTTTAATGGCGGGATTATAAAGAAAGACATGAAAATTAAATTTTTCTAAGAGACTGTTTGTCTCCACGTCTTTTTTGCCTGTAAATAATTCCTATATCGAAATTCTTACAGTACACAGGATATACATATACACTAGCCTGCAGAAGTGGGTCAGAGGGTGCAAAGGTCCTGGGCATACATATCGAGAGTTTATCCAATAAAAATTCAGTTTAAACTATTTATATTGCTCGGACTATCATCCTCATCTTTGTTACCATATTTGTCACAACGTTTCGGCCGTTGTACGCTCCAACCTTCTTCCGGTGACTGGAATGTCGAACTGAACCCTTTATTTCGCTCGCTGGGGTAGACTGTTCTAGTTCCACGTGCCATGTCGAATGGATATCAGTTATCAGTTATCTCCTGTTAATTCCCCTCTCTAAGTTCTCCATCGACTTAACCAGGTATTGAACTTATATTCTTTGGGTCCTGTCACTGTAATACCTTTATCAACTGTGCCATGTATCCTTGAGGACATCTGTGTATGAATTTCTGGGTATTATAAACGTAATGTCTTCAGTAATAGTGCTCATATTTCAATTTTTGCTGTTATCATTGCATGTTTTTTTGCCAGAACTCATATTGCAATTTTTGTTGTTATATATTGCTTTTCTCTGGCACTCCTTATTACTGATTCCCATATTGTATTCATTTCTAAGCTTGGTCGGCCCATGAGATTTTTGTGGCCTATAAAATGTGCTGATTCCTTAAGTTTACGAATTTTCCAATGATATTCTTTGTCTATGATTTCAACTTGATCCCACAGAGGGCGATGATTTCCATTTTCACTCCATATGTGGTTAGCCACACCTGATTTTTCCACTTCCCCTCGTGTTACAGTTTTCTGGTGTTCTTGAAGCCTTACCTTAAGAGGGCAGCCTGTCTCCCCTTTATATTTCTTTCTGAAGCTGCACGGGATAGCGTACACACAGTATTTAGTCATGTTTTCCTCTATAGTCTGAGCAATGTAAATGGTGTACATAATACCTCATCTCAGAAATATAGACAGATATCAAAAATTTACTTTATATTTAATTTGAATAAAATGTTTATTTCATGTTTAATCTGTTTTTACATATTTAAAATGTCTTCCTTTCTCACATTTCTCAGTAGTAGGCGGCATACCCACATACTTGAGTCTTAGAGGCGTTGGCCCCGGGCATCACCAAACATAACCAAACCTCCGCACGTCAGTGGGTATAGGGATCAAAGATAAAATGCGAAATAGTTGATTTTATATGTACGGCAAATACGAAATGTTTCTGTGGTGATAATATGCATAGAATTTGGGCTAGATAAAAGTGCCAAGGTTACATCAAACGTGAAAGATTATTAGTAACGAAAATGTAATTCTTGATGAAGATTAAGGATTGAGGAAATTATTTTATAAGTAACTGGGTATGAATGAAAGCAATGGGTAACAACATTCGAATATGAAAATACAAAATCAGAATGAAGTGCTTCAGGTGAGTGAGAATAATAATAAAAATTGAGTTGTATTCGAAAAATATAATGACAGCCAATAACACTGTTGCTCTCCCAGTTGTAACTTATGGCTTCAACATAATAAATTGGAATTTAAAGGAACTGTCTTTGATAATAATGTTTTGCTTCTCTTGTTCGATCTGCCTTGATAGTAAAATCCCAGAGGATGGGAACATCAGCTACCTCAACTCTAGATTCGGGATGGTGTTTATAAAAATCTGCAACTAACTCACATGCAATAAAGTGCACCACTCTAATGCACATGTTGACTGTCTGTATCTGTCAAGGCGTGATGAGGGGTAAGGACATCATGCAACTGGCATTATACAAGAAAATTTCAAAAAAGGGAATTTGTAAGTATTTTGCAGCTCTACAAGATTAAATGTTAACACTCGTAATGGAGCATAGCAAAAATAAAAGACTTATGACACTAAAAAGTGTACAAACCTTTCTGTCTTTGATAAAAATGATTTGCTTCTATTGTCCAATCTGTCTTGATAGTAAAATCCCAGAGGATGGGTACAGCTGTTGCATCAACTCTAGATTCGGGATGGTATTTATAAAAATCTGCACTGTCTTTTTGTCCCGTAATGTTGACAGGTCATCCATTACATGGCACTTTTTGTAGACACTTAGTGTGTAAGTATTGATCATTCTGAAATCAAAGGATCAATAACGTCAAAGTATTGGTTACAGGGACTTATATTTTGGGTCTTTACTATTATGCAAGGTATTAGTTTAAAAGTTTCTTGTAAAGAGGCCCTGATCATATACAACAAGATAGATATCACTCTATACGTCTTGGAACCCTTAACCATTTAAGGGAAAAAGTCTTGGCTACGTAGAGGCTTTGGTTTCCAACTATTTTCTATTTCCTTTTAGCCGAGATGTTTTACTTCTAGTTTCATTTTTCTTGCTGGTTGTGTGGCCGTTGTATTTACAGCTATTTTCAAGGATATTTGCCAAACGCCCCACGCGGTCAGATGTGACACAAAGCCGAATTTAACGTGGTTCGTAGGCTCGGGCAAAGATTCCCCGTAGACCCCATAAAAACCGGGGTCGGGTAGCTGTCTACCACCCTAGACGAGACTCTGCCCTTCGGCATAGCCTCGTCTAGGTTCCTCTCTACCCGAATGCAGAGAGATTGACCAGCCCAGTTGGAGACGAATCTCCAATTAATTGCCGAAGCAAACCAACAGCTATTTTCAAGATTTAACCAGAATTCTCCTGTATATTTATAGGTTTCTTTTGATACAGAAGAGAATTTTGGAAATCAAGAATTGTATAGAAGATGCCAAATCATGATACATATAAGTCAGACACAAAATATTGAAATGAAGGAACGAGATCAACTCCCAAAATTCCAACTAACAAAGCAAAACCTATAAATATAAATATACGAAATTATACTCGTCTGGAAAAATGTGTTTTGGCTTGTAAATGAACACACCAATACCCCAGCAAAAATAAGGGATAAAAAGAAAAGAATATGTAATTAAAGCGAAAACAATCGTCCAGAATCCAAGCTAAGTAAAGTGCTCAATACACTAAGTAGAGCAAATCTAACTATGAGCCTAAAAGCCAGTCGGATCGTCAGGGTACGCGTACCCTGACGATCCGCCTAGGTGAAACCTCTTAGGTTTGTTGGCTCTTTAGGTTCATATATATATATATATATATATATATATATATATATATATATATATATATATATATAAATATAATATAAAATAATATATATATAAAGAAAAAAAGAAGTACAAGAATAATTAAAACATGAAACATGAAAGGTAAGCAGAAATGGACAAAAAATTACGAACATCACACAAACCATGGATCATAATGAAGAAACTGAGATACACACCAATCATTGTGACTATAATACTGAAAGATTAGAAAAGTTGGAAAGGCGGGATCTTAGTTGTTCACAAGCCTGCAATAAAACGAATCCAAAATACATTGAACCGAATTATTTTACAGAAAATAAGAATAGTATACAAGAAGCCAAAGAAGAAATCATGAAACACAAAATATTGAAATGGAGGAAGGAGAATAACTCCCCAAATTACAACTAAAAAAGCATAACCTCAAAACTATTAAACTCTACAATGCAGCAGTCAAATTAATTCTGAATGAAGTAGACCCACATATATATAAGTATCAACGAAGCGATATAAGCATCAGTCATAACAGCAACTAAAACATTAAAGTTAAAAAAGATAGTCTCACAAACATGACGATCCACCTAGGAAAAGGAAAATAGAGAAAGAAATTGAACAATTTAGAAGTGAATTATCAGTTATCGATGAACTGGCAAGAGGAACAAATGTAAGGACTGGAAAAGTCAGAAGAGCCAAAAGAAATGAAAAAAGGAATGAAAATGAAGTCCTATCAGCTAAAGAAAAAAATAAAGCAAACAATACAGGTGAAGGCTCAAAGAATTTTTCAAATCGATGCGAAGAAATTTTACAAAGAAATAGGCAAACAAGAAATTGAAGTGACCCCCTCCCCCATCAATAATGAAAGGCGTTTATACAGTTCTGGGGGAAATATGGGCTTGCTTTAAAGAACATAACAATGAAGCAGACTGGATTACACAAGAAGTAGAACGGATGAAAAATAAACCAGAACAAAGATGGGTGGGAATCTCAGAAGCGGATGTTGAATGTGCACTGAAAAAATAAAAAAATAAAAAAGAAGCACACAACTGGATATCTCCAGCATTAGATAAAATTCCTAACCCTTGGTTCTATTATCTAAAGACAGTGCGCAAAAAAAAAACTCTCCAAATAACTTCAATAAATGGTCAATGATCCTACAAAAATTCCGCTATAGGCAACCAAAGGAATTACCTTCCTTCTACCTAAGAATGGTGACACACATTTACCCCCAAAACTACAGACCAATTACATGTCTTCCCACTACTTACAAACTGTTGACATCTATTCTGACGAAACAGGTATATTCCTTCTTAGAAAAAAATGAGATATTACGTCTTGAAAAAATGGTGCAAACATGGCACTTAAAAGACCAATTATTTATTAAAGGATGATCTTGGAAAACTGCTTCAGTAGAATGAAAAATCTCAGTAATGCCTGGATAGATTATTGTAAGGCATCTAGTAGTGTACTCCATTCCTGGATCTTAAATTCCTTAAATATATACAGGGTATTACGTCATCAATTTAATCAAAGTATATCTATATATGGAAAACAACACGTCTCCCCAATCATAAAAATAAAATCTATAAGTTTGGTGAAATAAACATTAAAAAGACTCTTTACCTCCCTTACTATTTTATATATGCCAAATAGCATTAAGCAGCGAGCATAACAAAGTAGAATATGGCTATAAGATATTTCAAAAGAAAGTAAGCCGCCTATTTTACATGGATGACTTAAATTTGTATTTTAAGAATGACAGTCTGCTGGAAGGTCTCCTGAAAGAAAGTAACATTTTATGATGACGTTGGAATGAAATTCGATTTAGATAACTGTACTAAAGCCACAATTTTACGAGGATCACTACAACAGACTTACTCTATTAACTTAGACCGTGGGATAACAATCAAAGATTTAGAGCAAGAAGCTTTACCTCTGTGTAAAAGAAGGTCAATGAATTCACCACCAAAAATGTAAGAAATATTGCGAAAATGTTCTATAGAAAGGTGCGACTGATATTAAGAAC
The DNA here is from genome assembly GCA_903632075.3 of Acanthosepion pharaonis. Lineage (NCBI taxonomy): Eukaryota > Metazoa > Mollusca > Cephalopoda > Sepiida > Sepiidae > Acanthosepion > Acanthosepion pharaonis. The sequence continues at coordinate 758,177 of CAHIKZ030000330.1, forward strand.
AGAATTATGGATATTAATAGCCATTCCAGTGGTTCAACATATTGAACTGGACTCTAAATGACTCTAGACGACTAGATTCTAAGACAAGGAAGCTTCTTTCTAAACATAACACGCATCATCCAATGTCTGACGCAGATTGTCTATATATACCCCGTAAAGAACTTTGGGAAGATCGTGTTCAGCTCAAATTGCCATATAAGATAACAATTATTGGCTTAATGATATATATGGAAACAACGAAGGACTGAATGATACAATTAGTCAAAGAACACAAAAAGAGAAAGAAAAATATTCTATCATAAAAGAAGGTTATAAATACAAACGAGATTTACGTTTAGTAGATTCTGCAGAAACCAAGAACCAATTGTTGCAGCAAAAAAACATGAAGAAGAACGCCAAGGATAGTGATATTGAACAAATGAAACAACGCTGGTAAGACAAACCTATGCATGACCAATATCCAGAACGAGGCTAATAAAGGCGATGTTGATAAAGTTTACACTCATCGAGGCTGAAAGGGAAGGCTTTATTCTTGCAGCGCAAGCCTAGAGACATTTCACGAGGAACTTTCAGGAAAATATCAGACATAATAATGTCGATCCAAAATGCAGGTTCTGTGACAAATATCAAGAAACGATAGACTATCTAATCTCAGCATATTCTGTACTTACGTCAAACGAATATAAAAATCATTACTATTGGGTGGAGCAATATCTTTTTTTAAATCACTTACTAGCGCTTGAACAAAAAGGGTACAAACGTGTCTCTTACGGATGTAAATACCAATTATGTATTAACAGGATGTACAAACATTTGGAAATGATATTAACAAACACAAGTATGAACACCATACACTAACGGTTACAGAAATAGAAGACATTAAAATTCTATGGGATTACGCCATCTTTACAGAGAGGAAGACTGAAGAAAATAGGCTGCATGTAATTGTCACAATCTGAAATAAAATTAAAATCTTGCCTACTTATCGATATGGCTTGCGTAGCACACTGTAACATAGCAACCAGGGAATTTGAAAAACTATCGAAGTATAAAGATCTGGAAATCGAAATAGAAAAAAATGTGGAAATTGAAAACAAGAATAGTACCAGTCATAGTAGGTGCGCTTGGAATGATAAAAAAGGAACACAACAACACATTGAAAAAATCCCTGGAAATCCCAGCTTAAGAGAAATACAAAAAATTGTCTTGATAAGTACAGTCTACACACTAAAAAGAACTTTGTCCATGTAACGCTAGTGATGTTATAGGAGTTAGAAAAACAAATCATGAAATGTAGCCATAACAAAACACCACTACCTGCCTTAGATCTTCCCGCAGACTTGGTCGGTAGTGTGACCATAGCAGAAATCGAAATATAATAATAATAATAATAATAATAATAAGAAGAAGAAGAAGAAGAAGAAGAAGAACAAGAACAAGAAGACTTAGGGAAGTGAGCGATTTAAAAAAAATAGGAAAAGACAGAGTATTTTATTTTTTTTAACAATATTTCGACAAGTTATGTTTAAAAATTGCAAACACGTCTTAAAAATATTAAAAACAATCTTTGTAATTTTTAGTTTTCTACTTTTTAACATAAATTCGACAGACGTACTGTCGAAATATAGATGAATGATATTAAACACTGTACTTTCTTTTCTTAAATCGTCATCTTTACTAAGTGTTGTAGAAATTTAGAAGATTTACGTCAACCATTTTTTTAATAATAATAATAATAATAATAATAATAATAATAATAATAATAATTATAATAATAATAATAACTAGCCAAATCCTTCACCTTAAGAAAATTTCTCTTAATAA